>NGKI01000015.1:929512-939981 GCA_002162615.1 Myriosclerotinia duriaeana | reverse complement strand
TTGGGGGGTTGGTTGTCATGTAGAGTGGTGTTGGGGGTTGATGTTTGGATGATTGATTGATTGATTGATGCATACCTGTTATAATGAGTGTGGTTATGGGAAAGAGAAGTTTACTGGTTTGCTGGTTTATGGTTGTATGTTGACATTCGTGTTATATAATAGACATTTATAATATAGTTAATTTGCTTTTCTATCTCATTTGAGAGTTTTCAATGTGGTGATGTCTCTTTTGCTTCTCTTGTACCTTTCCAAATATGCTTTCTTTTCACTGCTTGGTATGTTCACCACAATGATATGCGATAGTCAAGAATCTAGCACATACTGTTCTTTTGTTAAGTCCTATTCCGTATCCAGCATTTTTAACACAAGAACACCCAATCTTCCTTTCATTGCTGCTATCCCAGATGTCGTTCATCGACACAGTCTGTACAGATCAATATAAGATATATAAGACATCCCAAACAACAAGAATCAACACATCTATCTTTATACAAATCAAAAAATTCTCTTCCAAACTCAAACTCAAACCCAATCCAATCCAACCAATCCCATACAATCTAAATAACAATACAATTAAATCCCAAAACAATCACAGTCTTAGATGGTCTTTTGATTTAGGACTTGAGGCCTAGGAAACTCTCAACTCTAAGTGATCGATAGGTCTTTTTCAGTGTGGGAGATGTAGTGGCTTGTGGATGGTATGGCTTGCAGATTGCATTTTTTATGTTTCTCTTCTTGTGCTGTTTTGGTGGAGGAGTATGGGTTTTCTTGAGGGAAACGTTTCTCAGAGCAGTTCAGAGCAGTAGAGAAGTATAGAGAGGAAGATGAGGAGACATGAGTGAGAGGAGGATATATGATACTGTATGAGAAAATCACTTTTATCCTAATCTACTCATTTTCCTTGCCATTTTTCCTGTATATATATATCTTTCCTCTTCTCTCTTCCTGTTGTTCACAAGTTTATACTACCCCTTTATATCTTTCCCATATTAAAATGTCTCTTACCAGCTTCCACAACGTTTCTTCGAGTACCATTCTTAATGAATAAATGATTTGTTTGTCGCTGGCGAAGGGGGCGACAGTTTGCTTCGATCATTTAATATTTGTGGCTTGCTGAAAAATACTGTTAGTTAAGCTTTGAAGCATGGATGGAAAAGTGGGAATCATTGTTAGAGAATGGGAATACAGGTAGGGTGGTGTCTTAAGGATGTGATGGTATTCTAGTTTGGTTCTTTTGTGCTGGATTCTTTAATTGAGGTGTTTTGTTTGTCCTGAAGATTGGCCTATCTCATTGGCTTTTTTCTCGATCTATTTCCATTGGTTGAAACCTAGGTGTTTTTTTCAATGGAATTGTTTGAGTTGAGAGAGTAAGTCATATATGTGTGTTGAGCTTGCTTAGTTTTGGCGTAAAAAGATTTCTCTTGAAGTTTGGGAGTTATTTGTGAGCGCAAATCAAGTTTACAAGTGAAGATTCTTGTTTGAAAAAACGTGGCAACTTCGAACGATGTGTTGGATATGATGCAAAATGCTGTAATATTGAAACACGAGATTATCCTCTGAGTAGATGAATGTCCTCTTCAAGCGAGTCTCCTTGAGCAGTGGTTAATTGGGTTCATATAGTCTAGTGGTCCTTCAAGTGAAAACCGTTTCGACATCGAGAGTAAAAGTAAGAGGTAGAAACAAGAATTGAAACATTTCCACCGCAATTCGAAAGTCTTTCGGATGTCGATAATGGATCCCCGTCCAATTCAAAGCCCAGTAGACCTTCTCCGAGATCCTCATATCTGTCATGCTTTATCCTCTGTTCGACCTTGTCATTTAGCCGCGCGCGTCATTCCTGCCGTTGCCAACCATACACTTCCGCTCTCAATATCTCCGCTATATTATCAAAGGATAACAGCACGTCTACCACTGGGTATATACCTCTCTAGTCAGAGTGTAATGTCTTGTCTTAAATAGGTGTAAGCCTGTCAGCACGGCTAAACTTTTTCAGAATCATTAGACCTTGAATGCCTGCCTGCATCGCTTGCAACCAAAGAATAACGTTTGTTCTAGGAACATCCAGAAAATTTCTGTTCACAAACTTCAAACTTTACAGGCGTATTGGTATGAGTTGTTCAAATCATTGGCCTTTGCGATCCGCCTAGAAGTCTGAGAAATCGGCGCAGTTATATTGATACAGGGAGAGGGAAGAGAAGGGAGAGGAAGGGGAACTTGAGAGCTAAGATGCGAAAACGCATTTGATTAGGAGGACAATTCTTCACCTTCATGACTGGCTACGACTGGGTCACCTGGCATTTTTATGATAAATTTTGGTCTCATCAATGCGGGAGATAGACCCGATGTTTCCGATACCCCAATTGGGATACTATCGGCTGAGTAGTCTAAACCTGGGTGATTTCTTCCCTACTTCCTTTTTTATGTTCATGATATTTTTCAATATTTGATTCTTCCTATGTTTCGTCTATGTGTTCTTATGTTTTTATGCCCGTATTCTCATTTCCAAGAGGTGCGAGTATTTTCGTCGTGTTCTTATTTTGTAGTAGTCTCCATTCGTACCATCGAGCATAATATTTTCCTCCTCATTCCTTCCTTCTTGAATCGATCTGTTTCATCCTCAGTATAAAAACATAGTTTCTAACAAAGCTCATATTCTTAGAGGTTTCGTTCCTAGTGCGAGACTTCAAGGATTTCTACACATCGAATCTGAGTGGTCGCAATTTTTCAGATTTTGATTGGGTGAAGAACGGCAAGGTATATTCGTCCGTCTCCTTTGATTCCAAGAAATTTTTCCTATTCATGTAAGAAAGGACAATGACCCTCCGCCTCTCCTCCTTTCATATATATATATATAAGATATATATGGAAATTTAACATGCTTCTCCTATCCTATTGCCTCGTAGATCCTGTCATACACACAATAAGATGAGTGAGTCAAGTTCCCTTTCCTTCCATCTGTTCTTCGGATATCCAACCCAATCCTCCTATCTCAGTGTCAGGTAGATTCTGGTGTATAGATGATATAGTGAGCGAGGCTCAAATATAACTAGTAGAGAATTTATAATCAGTTTAATTTCAACTAATCGCTATTGCTGTAGATGTTATGTGATGCATTCATATTCTGTATAACTTTCAGCCCTAGGAGGAAAGCCTTTGCAGTTATAGAAGCACTACATCCTTTTCATACTTATGATGTGCTGATATCAAGTTTCTATTGTATGTTCTAGGTTGGGAAACTGGCCAGTCCGCGAGCTATCAGCAAACTCTTTGTCTCGCTCGCTAAGAATCTTTCGCCGACGCTGCCCTCTCGCCAACCTCAATAATCAGCTACACATCTGCTAAGATAAATCATAACACACCATTATATGCAGTATAAATCTCGATCATCTTCCCCCTTTGCCAGATGTTTAAACATTCGACCTCGTCCTCCAACCCTCATAATTTTCCAAATGCGTGACGCGTCATGTATATTACAGCACTAGGGGAATCAATCAAAAGGTTTTATACCCGCATAGCAATAAATAACCTATCTTTAAAGTCCAACTTTACGAGAACTAACCTTATTCCGCATAGCCTACATCTTGTAATATCAATACATCATATAACTGTTATCGATAATGTGCCTTTCATACACTTTACCTCTACAAGTGCTTTACTTCCTGGGCTATATGCCTCGCAAATCCTCTCTTCTTTTCGTGAATATTAGTCCTCCCAACTAATCAGCCAGTCATCTAAATCATAGCCTCGCCGTCTTAGTGAGGATGTTTTAAAGGTCTAGTTTGCTAGCTGGCACTAATAGGTGCCAGCTAGCTGACTGGCTACCCACTCTGACTCTATCAAAAAGAACCGCTCTCCTTCCTAGTATCTATGGGGCCGTAACTAACATCCTAAATCTATCGCGCAGTTTGCCTCCTCTACTATCTTTCGACTTTACCCATATTCTCATGGAAGCTTTCTTATCTTGTATATTCTAATCTATCTGAATGCTCGATTGGCGGTACCCTCCACTTCCTTTCAAGAGGAGAAATATATATATCCCGGTCTAGATGAAATGATGAGCGATGGTGGCGAAACCCCGTATTTCCAGGCTCTAGCTCGCGCTCACTTATACTATGACACTTCGAGAACTCACCTAGGATCCAAATTTCTTCCACGAATTCAAATCTTGTTTGTTGTCCAATACGACCAGGTACCTCCAATTTGTTGAATAAGACGATCATTCAGTCATATAACTTCTTCCTCATACACATAAAGCTCCATGCCCACTCGAATTAGACGTTTAATATGCTTCCATTTCTTACTTGGAGTTCATATCGCAGATTTGCCCACTGAACTATATCTTATCAATTAATGACGCGCGCATTTATCCTTTTGGTCGATATAGAAAGTGTCGTTGGGCTCCCTGCACTTCTGCCGTTGCCAAGTTCGAGTATGTATATCAGGCTCCGACCAATTCAAGAGTCAATACTTCTTGGCTTTACTCCTCATCGTATCGATCGGTTCTGTGTTAGATTGTTTGACACTATGCGATTTCTTAGCCCAACGGAAAAGCAATTATCACAGTAAATCATCAGTCGACGTTCTGCGAGCGCTGGTGGACCTTGGGAGAAGAACAAGTCTCAATTGCATGGCTATGCATACCTTATTGTGAGGGATATTCAAGTTTGACTTGATCTAACAGTGCTCTATTGCTATACAGCTGATCCGCAAACGATAAGTATTTCCAATACCTGTTGGGTAGGGTGACAATCAGCTGCTGATGGGTAGGGAAAAGCTCTTTGAGGACAGACAGTTGGTATCATGCGGTTTAGATGGCAGTCAAAAGCAGGAGGAAGACTCTGATTTCTCTGTGGACTGTATTGTAGTAAGTGATTGTTCTTTCCTTCATTAATGCTATTCTTGGATCCAGATCTCCGGAGCTCTATGAGAAGTTCTTCTGCCCGCGGTGTAAGATAAGATTCAGCTGTCGGAAGAGAGCGAGATAGAGAGAGGCCTTTGGCAGACAAGCATTTGGTACCCCCTAGTCCTCAGTGATATCCAGAAGCAAGATAATGATTTTAATCACTGTGCGGACCGCGTTCTAGTCACTGGTCAGTATATGCCGCTCCTTCGACTTGATACCATTTGTTGATATACAGGTTTACAGAATTCGAGATCGAGCTGCTGTGCCTGCGTTCTAAGATAGTGATCGGCTGCTGGAAGAAAGCACAGAGCTATTGACAGAAAATTGGCTGGTTGTATACTTCACGGCAATAGTCAGAAGCAAGAAGGGGGACTCTTTTGGGCGATATTCTTGTAAGTAACTGTTTATCCCTTTCGATCGAAACTGTTATTGGTTTTGAATTAGCAATACTTGAAGGTGGACTCGTATACCTGTGATGTCTTATAATGCTAGGAAGACAGCCAAGTGTAGGAAACACCTTTCATCGCACAAAGAATTACCAGCTATTGGGCTCGAGGAGAAACAGTGAGCAGAGAGGAGATCAAAGAATGCTCCATGAATTGCTATGGTCAGTAATAGCTACCCCTCGAGTTAGTTTCATTTATTGACGTTCAAGTTATCAAAGACGTAGTTTTGGGATCATGACCTAGGATTTAGGACAAGAAGAAGTTGGCCAAACATGGGAAACATCTTTGGACAGACACAAATTCCATAGGTTGCTGTTTCAAGAGAAATAGAAGCTGTTAAGTGGAGTTAGACAAGCTTTGTCGTGTAAATGGTCTGTTTAGACAGGATGGCAGAGGTGGTTTCAAGGTATTTGCACTCAAAGAGATACACCATAAGATGTCTGCTCAAAGCAGTTAAAGTATCTATGAACCTTGGAGCATTCAGAAGAATATACGACTAAGCAGGCCGACTAAGCAGACAAATACCACCACCTCAAACTTTTCAGGCCGTCGAGGCAGCAACCAAAACTACCTGGCCAAACGCCGAGACAATATCCTCGTACATCACACCCATTTGGGCTAAGTTCCAATCCTAGTGCCTCTATTCTCACACAAATGAGCCTATTGTTTTTTTGATTCAAATTCTTTCTCCTCCTCAACTTCCAAACTCAATTTTCTTTTGTTTTGTACCAACAATGTTCCAACATCAGTCATCACAACACCACCAAACCTTCGAAAGTAATAGTATCAGTAAGTTGATCCAGTTTCTTTACTTCTTCCCAAGATATCCCTGCTCTATGGTGTAATTTAGAACGTTGAACTTGTTGAAGTTGATACTGACGTGATCTAGAAGTTTCAGCAGGTAAGCTCGCTGCATTCGAACTTCAAACACCTCAACGCAAATCAACAATACCAACGACTCGCACCTGTAAAACGGTGTGAGAATATCTTCTTGTTGTTTATTCAACTAAATAGATTGATCTAACAGCTGTTGCAGTAGCAATGTGCGGCCTGCACCTCGAGATGGTTGGTCCTGGGTACGTACTACTTCCACCTGCATCTTTCTTGCCTTACACTTGTACTGACTTGGTTTTATAGTACTTCGATTAGGTAAATGGAACACTTTCTTGGTTCCGCACATTCGATAAAAATATTTCACATGGGTTTGCCTTTTCTCAAAATGTTACTCTTGACATTGTTCTGTCGCACATGTTACATGAGGTCTCTATGCTAGCGCATAATTTGACCTCAAGTTTTAAGATCCCAGCCGGCTTCTGCTCATGGGAAATTTGCTCTGTTCTGTCTGCAAGTCATCGGGAGTGAATTTAACATGCATAAGTACAGAAGGGTCTCGGTCAAATATCATGATACCATGCAAGTAAATTTTCAAAACAACCCAAGTACCTCAGTAGGTCATGGGGATTGAATTCACTGGGGAAACTCTTCATTGCTTGCTTAAAACATCTCACAGCCTAGATTCCAATATTCATCATTTTCTAAACCTACCTCCTTGTCGGGAGTGAGTGAGTATTCACTATTCACTTCTCCACAACCAATAGCAAGCGCTTTTCTACCCTACTATACGAGCTGTCTTCTTCTACCGTGCTTCAATCCCTCAGCAATTTTCTATCCAACAAAAAGTCAATAAAGAGGAGAATAACTTGCGACTAATTATCAACTCTTTAATATTACCATTATCTCTTTGTATTATTGTCGATCCTTCTGTTGTGCTCTCGCTTCAGAAGATTGCAATCAACACTTCCACTCTCGCACCATTCTCCGTCAATAATTCCTCTCACAAAATATTCTATCAATAAATCCTACTCTCGCGCAAAATTATTCACTGTCGATCCCTCTTCCTATCGCACAAGAGGATTTGCTATCGACTTCTTCCACTCTCGCACAAAATTGCAATCAATCTTCCTTGCACACACAATAAAGCTGTCGTCGATTCTCTTCACTTCCACACAGTACGATTGCCGTCAAATCTGAAGCCAGATATTATCCACAATCTTTCCGATACTTGATTTTTTTCTGAAAAGTCAAAGTCACCGTCGACCGATAACGGCGTCGATCCAACTACAAAATTATACCATTTTATTCTATACCTAACTACCTCCCTCCCTCAAATATCCGAATGTCAACACTTTACTACCTACAACAACCTCTCCTACCTTAATTGTTCCTATGTCTTTCAAGCTCTCTTATTCGCCCTTTCGAACGTAAACCGTCCTGCTCCCGCAGAAATTTACAACCGATTCTGAAGCCAGAGTACCTCTACAGAGTTTCTCTCGGATTCTTGTTGGGACAACGCCAAGGTTGTTGTTCGACAAGAGTATACCCTTTCTTCCCATATACGAGAATTTAATCCCTCGAATCAACCCACCTCTCTATCCCATCACAAGTTTCTCAGCAGAGCTTCAACAATATCCATCTGTTATTGCTCAATACAAGCCTCTACTATTGTCAAGCACTCAAGCACTGATAAAGTTTCTCTCTTATCCAAATACTCGTACTAAAAGCCCCTGATATTACCGAGTCTCTACGAGCTCATTTAATTTCTACTTTACTGACCACGAAGATCTCTGCGACGATCAAATCGTACGATCCTCAGATCATCCCATTCTCATATGTTTCACGTTTCACGTTTCTTTTTCATTACCTTTCAATTCTCAACCTCCAACCATATCACCCATCATTCTCTATTTTAGTCTTCCATCCGTTTTCCTCTTCCACTTGAAAATTCTAACTTTGTTGCAAAGCTTGAGGCAGACTCACCGTGGAATTCCTACCACGAATAATCGTGGTTTTTTATCCGGTGTCAAAATTTAAAAGTGCGTATGGCGACCTCACCTCCTCAACCAATGGCTGCCTCGCACTATAGAGGACGCCAATCCTCTCCCTTTTCCTCAAGCGAACAGCAACAATTCCTCTGCCGCACCATTTACCCATTCCAGACTTATATATTTCACAGCTAACTCATTCAGAAGACAGAATGGATTCTACTGCCGAAGAGATGGCCGGTTTCCGCCAGGCTACTCAATTCTACCTGGCAGGAAACCGCGCCGAGATGGAATCCGTCATTATTGAAAGCACTGACCGGATCATGGGGGGTAATGTCCTAACCCAAGAGGCCAACCATTGGGGGGCGAGAGCCATCGATCTCCAAAAAGAATTTATGGTATGTATTCATTTCAAATTTTCCTCCCTGATGAGAGACTCTAGTGTTTGACTTGATCTTTGGGCATATGCTGACATTCACAGGACCTCTTGGGGCAATACCTCGAGGCAGGAGGCACGGTCCTTGCCGCGCCCATTTACAAGTTTGACGCAAGTAAGTAACACTATTCTTGGCCGTGAAGATTCTGTCCTAACTTTGTTTTACTACAGCCAACCTGAATGGACCGGCGATCCGCCCATCCCGGATTCATTTGCTTACAAAATTCACCCGGCGATATGGGCCTGGCGAGGTGCCACTTCACCTCCAGCACCTCCTCGAACACACATTAAATGGACTATGGGTCCACGCCTTGGCGGTCCAGAACCAAGAGGGGGAAATGATCCAATGTAAGTGACTCCTGTCTAAACTCTCAACGAATTTCATCCTTCAAATGTTGTTACCCCCCATAAAAAAAGCAAGCACTAACACTTTCATCCAGTGAAAAGAATGATTGGGGAACCTGAACCTTACGAGGAGGACGCGAGAGTCTGGAAGTGGGTGTTTTGTGAACTCGGGGAGGGAGAGGATGTGAACACGGTGGTGACGGATAGAAAGAGGTGGGGATGGGGTGGAAAGTTCACTTGGGGAACGCCGTTGGAGATTGGAGAGCAGTGGGGGAATGGGCAGTTACTGGGTGGGGAGGATGAACGGCCGGTGATGTTGTTGTAGGACCTCTGATACAGTATGGGGATGGGGGCTGATTCCGGCGTGGATCAGCAGCTGCCAAGACACGGGTCGCACCGTGACACTCGCGCTCCTTCCCGCTTAGGGCCTCTACTGTTGATGATGGTCGGGGGAGGATAGTGTGGTGGATATATAATGGGTTTATGATTTCACGACGAGACGTGATGATGATACGATAGTTTCTCTTGTTTTCCCGCTTTCTCCTATTTATAGATCGTTACATTTTCGTTCGCGTTCCGCGCGGAATTTAATTATAGAAGGGTCTCCACTACAGTTGATGCCCGTTACAATCAATGTAGCTGCTACTTATTTTCACATAAGGATATCGTCTTTGTACACAGTGACAGTGATCATCACAAATTTGTATTATTACTTATATGATGATTGACGTGTGCCGAGCAAACTCATGAAAGAATGATCCAGGGACTGATAAGGCAGACTTCAGTCCCGTTCCAATACTCAAGCCTCATGTATCTGCTTGATTCACTGTATCTCTCCGATGAATTTGACTGGTTTATATGATTCGATCTAATTGATGTTTTTCGTCCAATTCCAAGGTTCCTCCATTTGGTCACCAAGCCCTTTTTGCTAGATGTTTTTGGAATATCACAATTATATGAAAAATCAAACAGTTATCGTGGATTCCCAGATCATCTAACACTGAATTTTTTTCCCGATATGCGCTGCGCTCTTGACCTTTGCGAATATCAAATTCATCGAAAAAATATCATTGTTTTTATTATTTTTGGTGGTGGGATTTGGTGCAGCCAATACTATGGAACATTGGCAAGAATGGGCTGCAAGTCTATCATTCAAGATTATCTTCAACGGCCATTGTGATGAAGCGGGATTTCAAAGATTCCAGTTGAAGATCTAGCTTAAGATTCTGATTGTATTGGAAGTAACAGTATCAAAGACAAATTTTCCGACTTAAAAAAGTCCAAGTGGCGGCCAATGAGAGTATACTGGGCCAGTCGTACAGTTTTACATTTCTCATATCAAAGAAAAAAACAAGCCGAAAATTCTGTTCGGAATATCTGCTTCACCTTGACATCAAACAAAGCACTGACTGCAGAGGAGGAATGGCTTGTGATTATGACACCAGAGTGTGGCGTGTGGAAAAATATGCAAAATAGGAGGAAATCGAAAGAAATTGATTGGGAAAAAAAAAAAGGGG
>NGKI01000015.1:912027-922474 GCA_002162615.1 Myriosclerotinia duriaeana | reverse complement strand
AAAAGCAACCAACAATCAAACTTTCAAACCAAGTCAAGCCAAAAAGGCAAAGTAGTAACAAGAAAAGCACCAACTCGTCTCATAGTGCCGCAATATTAAAAAAAATCATTCTAATTGCCCTCCCTCAAGAATGCGAAACGCCTTTCCCTTCCTTCCCGTCCCAAATCCATCGTCCCATCCCATCCATTAAGAAAAACACAATATCAGGGGTTATTTTGGCGCAGCATCATCCGTGTCGTATATACGTAATCGTCGTAATGTATCTTCATCTTTTTTCGTACAATGAATCTCTTGCAATTTTCATGCAGTGAGTGTAGTATTACCCTCTCCTTCCTCGTCTTCATCCTTTCTCTCCGCGACGGCTTGATGCGCTGCTCTCTCGGCGTAGATTCGCTGTCTACCCGTTTCAGCTGCATGTAGACTATCGATATATGTTGTGAACTTCACAATCTCACGGAGCAAGTATGAGGATTTTTTCTCCCAGTTGGCCATTGCTTTTTGTGCGTTCGGGTGACGTGGTGTGTACTATTAGAAGTTAGTTGAGAGTTGACAACAAGGACGGAATATAAAAACCTACAGCCAAAAGCATGGGACTTCTCAGATTATTATGCTTCTGCAATTCTTCCTCGATACTCTGCACATAATCCGTCAAGGTCTTCAACTGATCCGGCTCCATTAAATTACTAGCCCTCATGCTCTGTATTGGAGGACTCCAATCATTTATGGCAATTCTATCACCGGGTAATCTTGACCTGACACCACCTACGTAACCGTGATCCAAGCTCGATCGCAAAGAGCTTTGCATGCTCGGCCTAGCACCAGAAGTTGATGGTCTCGTATTCTGTTCGTTGATCGCAGTGACCAGCGCGTTGTTCACAATTTCGTCAGACCACCCGTATTCAATATTGCTGATACCACCAACAAGAGGATGGTTTGATAAGCGAGCACTCCAGTAATTGGCAGTGGTGACAAATTCTTTAACGATATCTGCTGTACCTACTTGGAAAAGATGTACCGCCCCAGTGGGTAAGGAAAGTGCCCAGACATGAGGGCGAGCTTTGGAGTATCCTGGTGAGGGTAGTGCACTAGCGATAGTTTGTCGAAGCAAAAACGAGCCAAGATTTTCGGCATTTTCTTGCCAATTTCCACCGCCAACGACTCCACCACTCGATTTACCCTTAGGTTTGTGTCGTAGACTTTTGGTAGAGAAAGAGAACAAGCTCATATAGCCCTTTTCAATGACAGCAAATGTTTCATTCCAGTTACGATCCTTTGCTTTCTTGTCAAGAGCTTCCAGATGATGTTTGTGCTTGACCATACCTTCCTTCGCCCATGGTGCACCGGCGAGTTCTAAAGATTCATCATCGAGTAAAGGAGCAACGCGAAGTTCTTCATGATCACTACCTCTACTACCTGAACTATGAACTGTCTCTTCACGAATAATTGCTTGGCTAAGAGCATTGGCAAATCCGATAGATTGTTGGTAATCACCTTGGAATGCTGAACTAAGAGAATCGACCGACATCGAGGTATGTTTGCCAAGAGAATACTTGCTCCAAGTACTAGATGAGGCCGAAGGACTCCACATGGATGATTGATCATCCAGACTAGTTCTACTAGATCCCAAGGTTGAGTTGGGATATAGACGAGGTCTCGATCGAGCTTTATTGCTCCACTTCCCGTTTGAGCGTACAGTATCTGCCGTTCTTCCACGAATATTACTCGGCGATTCTGAGGGAGCCTTGCTCAAAACACTAGGACTACGGCGCAGCATACCATTGGTGAAAACCGAAAGAGTGCTAGATGATCCAGCCGGCATTTGTGACCTATCGACGGCACCGAATAGTGGAAGACGTTCATTTCGGATAGAGTTGTAGAAATTCTTCAGGACAATCTCAACCTGTACTTCCCATGTCCGTAAAGTTCCACGGAAGGGTGCTTTGACCAATGGGCCGCAATCATCCATAGGCGAATCATAATCCAGAGGTGTAGGAGCGTTTGGATTATCTGAATCTTGACGAGGCGCAGGCTTGAATGAAGACCTCCAAGAGGGTTTCTCAAAAACTTCAATCGACATAGTATCGGCATTTTCGTCGTTGGGATCATCGAAAGCGGAACTTTTACCAGGGAGCACAGTGGGTCTGCTGGGCTCGAATTCATGCGCAGACTCTGTTACACTTCGACGAATCGTAGGCATTGTATTCTTAATAAATTGACTACGAGTCATCTTTTGTTCAATGTCGGCAAGATGCAAATCTGTGTTGAGAAGGAGGACCGAGTAGCAAATTGTGTGCACGACATCTGACATTGTTAGTTTAATGAGAATTGAGTATGCGTGGGGGCTTACCTGTAGTTTTAAATCCATGATTAGGATTGCTTTGACACCATCTCTTCGAGAAAGCGTCCAATATTCTGTCAACCTGTTGACTTTCCCCCTTGAGCACCAGTCTACCACAAACTACGCGCATCGATGCAAGTATATTCAGGTTCGTAAAGTCGTAAAGGCTCATGTAGGCTGTCAGAGTCCTTGCTCGATCAGGCCCCTCATCTCCCATCCATGCCGTCGCCTTCTCCTTTTGAATAAAGTCTTCATTGCCATCGTAAATCTTCTGTGCTTTAATTTGGTCTTCTTCTGTAGGTTGTGTATCATCAATTTCTTCCGAGTCTGGATATTCAAATGGCACAATATCTTCCCTTTTAGGCATGATAGGAGGGGGAGGGCTAGAAGGCCCCTC
Source organism: Myriosclerotinia duriaeana (assembly GCA_002162615.1). Lineage (NCBI taxonomy): Eukaryota > Fungi > Ascomycota > Leotiomycetes > Helotiales > Sclerotiniaceae > Myriosclerotinia > Myriosclerotinia duriaeana. The sequence goes on along the minus strand of NGKI01000015.1, from coordinate 919,739 downwards.
TTCTTGTCCCTCTACTTGCAAGAGTGGCAGACTAACGGCGGATTTATAGATCGTATCGGTAGAGCCTGTAGCTGAAATTGAGCTCGCGCGGTTAGGTCTTAAGGTATTTGTTGCTGGAAGGTCTTCTTCCGATGATCCAGGCTCTATCCAAACACGATCCTTCTCTGGAAACTCTGATTTGGAACTAGTAAGTACTACCCAATCTTCTTCTTTGGCAGGAGCAGTTGGCAGCTCTTGGCTATCTTTGGAATCCACAGTACTGAGAGGAGAATCTAGGGAAGGCTCCACTATCTCGGGTTCCGGTGGGATCTTGGAGGCCGTTGGGGAACGTTTTGAATGAATTCTTTCATATTCCGCAACAAGAGCCATATCTCTCACCACTGAAGGAGGGTGACCAGGAGATACCGGAGTGGGTAACAATGTACTACCAGGTACGTCTTTCGTGGGCACCAACTTAGATTTCGCGTCACGATCATTCTCGTTAGAATCTTGTGAAAATGTTTCACGGTCTTCTTTGGCTTGCCCATCGAATCCGCCTGGTGTCGCTAAATTGCTACTTGCAGATCTACGTGGTTGTTTGATGGATGAATACGATGGTTGGCGGCTATCCCCAGCATGCGATGATGCTGGTTTCGAAGGGGGTATTTGTCTGATCGTAGCATTTGGGTCCGGCTCGTAGTCCGGAGAAAAGCCCCTTACATTTCGTCTACGTTCAAAATCATCGGAGATATCGTTAATTTGGCGGTCAAGGCTAGCCGTGGGTACATGAGCCTCAATTGGAGGTCTCCCAGGGCTGTGTAGATATGGATTCATAACCTGGCGAAGACTACTTACGGGGCTAGCCTCTTTTTGCAAATCTGGAACATCTGGTCGCAATTTGTGTGGTTCGAGGGTCATGGGCGGGATTGGCATTGCTGGGACGGGAATAGACTCGGGCTCGGACACGGACTTCTTGCGCCGGCGGAAGAATGATGATGGCTTTTTGGTAAGGACATGTGGGGGTTCTTTTGGGGGTTGCGGAGTTTCTCGAGAAGGTACTACGTTGTGAGGCTTCATTTGGTTAGCGATTTGTGTTTTGTTACTTGGACGGTCCGCCGTTTCAGTAGTAGCAGTGGAACCGTGCGACGGTGGTGGTTCGGGCGCCGCAACATTGTTGTTCCTGGAAGAACCGAAAACTCTTCTAAAGAAACCAGGTTTTTCCTTGGGGACTGGAGTGGGAGACTGGGCAGGTTGAGGAGCATCTTTCGTTTTCAAATATCCCTCGTCAGATGGAGAGGGTTGTTCTTTGATGAATGCCGGCATAGGTGGCAATTCTTTGCTGCGATCATTCAATCCATAGTCATGCCTGGCAGGATTCGTGAACCCTCTCGGTTTGTATGAGCTCTTGGAGGATTTTGCACTTCTTTTCCTCTCTAATTTTTCCATTGGGGGATCGATGGCCGTAGGATCCGGCCGCGAAACCAGTATTGGTGATGTAGGTCGAGGGCGACGTGGTCCGCCAGGTACCGTGGGGGTAGGAGCCGCTTCGTAGTCGTATGAATAGGCAGGAGGTACATGTATATTCATCTGCGTTCCTATATTCGATTGGGAGGTTGCTCTGTGATCACTGCCGTAATCGAAGCTTGAAGACCTTCCTGCCAAACCATGCGCCCACCTTTGACTGCTCGTAACTTGTGCGTACCCAAGGTCGAAACTATTCGCACTGCTCCCCTTACTTCCAACACTACTACCGGTATTCTTTCTCTTTCCACGGTGTGGTATTGGAGGGCCTCTGATTGAGCCACCTATATCGTTGCGTATGCTATTAATTCTAGCCAAGCCTGTTTGGAAATTGGAACTGCTATTACTTCTTCGACTGCGAGGGATTTTGTCCGAATAACGACTTGAGTCATCCGCAGGGTCGTAGTCAGAACTGTAGGAGTAAGCGTGGCCTCTGCCACCTCGAGCTGCGAAATTCTGAGGCGATTGATATGGTTCGTCATCACCGAAGGAGGTATATAATCGATCTTCATCAAGCGTGGGATTTCGCAAACTAAATTCTTCTTGTCCAAAAGAGAACTGGTCTAGGGAAAGTAGCATATGATCTACCAGTGAATCGCGGGTAACTTGACGGGGAGAAAGGGAGAGGTCGTGAGAATCCCGGTTATTTCGTATATTCTCAGGATCGTTTTCTTTGTTGGAAGGATCGCTTGGTGTAATGTCATCTAAAAATGTCTGCCCCGTCCCATTCTGTATATTAAGCGCCCGGTTCGGTGGAGTACTGTTATCTTTGCTGGTAGTAGCCTCCTCCTCCTCCGGTGTCTGGGGCGGAGATATGCTTTCTCTTCTCTTCCCTTTGTAGCCGGTATCAACATTCAGGTCAACGCCGAGTCGCTTCGTGGGTGCATTCGGCATTTTCTCGATGGTATGCATGGCGGCCACAATTGTAGCTGAGTCGTCATGAATTATTCTTCTAGGTTCGTCGTTCCTAAGGATAATATTATTATGGTGGTGCTGGCTGCCCAAACTTGTTCCTGATTTGATTTGATCCACCTTCACCTGGAATTGAATTTCAATTATTGCGCCGCGCAAACCTTCTGGCAATAGGTAAGGTAATGTGAAGCATTCAATTGACCGACCGGCCGTATTTTAGATTTCCTGGGTATGTATTATTCTTTCCCGCTTGTCAACCGCGTTGCGATAATTATCTGCGGGTAATATATTTTAGTCCAGGTACGGAGTACTAGTAGGTAGGTGTGTTTGATGTTTGATGCAGCAAACAAACGTCGGAAGATATTGCATCAGAATCTCTCTTCGAAACAAGTTGAAATGTTGGGGAAAGTTTGTTTTGTTTTGTTTGCGTGCTACAGGACAATTGTTCCTCGGGAATGAATCGGTAGGGACTGACAAGAGATTGGGATATGCTGATGAGGTGAAGCTATAGATAGAGAGAGTAATTAAGGAAAGATAGTATCTTTTCCGTTTGTTTGTTTGTTTGTTTGTTTGTTTGTCGTCGGACAACTGGATTGGATTGGATTGGATTGGATTGGATTGTTGTTGGTAAGGCAAAGTAATGGGATCTGTTCGCAACAGGGGCCACCGGCGAAGAAGCAGAATAGTAATGATATGTATGATATGTATGATATGATATGATATGATATGATATGATATGATATGATATGTTGATAGCCCGGCTTAGTTATGTTATTATTGAGTAGCAGGGTCATGCAGTACGGAATAGTGATTGTTTGTTACAGGGCCTCGGGGCATATGCTTTATTTGGGGGGGAGGAGGGGGGGATTATCCGTTATAAAAGTTCAAATCTAGTTCTCTGTTCCGTATCTATTACCTATTACCTATTACCTACTAGGTACCTGGTAGTCTTCATCTTATGGAGAATATATGATATATGCCAATATTCCCAGGTTTCTGACACTGATAGAATGGAATGGCGGAGGCGGCCATTTGGGGGGGGGGTTTGAATTACAAGGCCCAAAAGAGCTTTGAAGAGCTTTAAAGAGCTTCTGGAAACTAGAAAGGGTTTCTTCAAGGGTTGCAGCGGGTAAAGGCAAAGAAAGGTAAAATTAGTATACCCAAAAGAGGAATGAATATACCCGTGGACTTTTCCTGGCAATGCTTCTTTGGGTAATGAATGTACCGAGTACCGGTAATGAATGGATGAAGGGGTACGAGGTATACTACCTAGGTAGTAGGTAGTAAGTGGTAGTACAAGTGGTGGTAGTACGATATGTGAAGTGAAGCACAAGATATAATTGTTTTGTACTAGCTCATATCATTCAATTCATAAAGAGATTGATATTCATTAAAAGATACCAGTACTTGGTAGTATCTATCTGTTGTTGTTACCTACTAGGTAGTTTGTTATCAATACCAAATACCAATTCGGGCCCGTGCTGCCCTCTTGAATCAATCATCCTATGATCTTCAGGGCGAGGAAGGGGGGGGGTTATAGGTTTATAGAAACAAGAACACACCAGAATACCAGAATACCAGAACACCAGAAACACCCAGAGCACCAACAAGAAGCTTCACCAAAACCTCCGATCCTATATCTGAAAGATGTTATATCCATGGAATGATCAAGGTTCCCTACGATTAAAGTTCTTCGATATATCAACTAAAGAACATGTCATCAATCTAATAAAGGCTACACAGCAGCTGCATCTCCTGGGGAATCCATGGGTCCGCTCCTCTTTTAATTTGATTGAATAATGATTCGATTCCGACCCTTGAAAAGGTTGAAAAAAAAAGGAGACATAGTATTGGTTATAGTTCGTACCAGTGCCACCAAACTACATGGCGAGGGGGATTGGGGGCCCGGCAAAAAGAAGAGATCCGACCAGGGATTGAGATTGAGATTGAAAAGAAGGGGTTAGAAAATCATCGTGAACAGCCAGAGAAGTTTCAGGGGGAGGGGGGAAATAAAATGTACGGTACGCGCAACCATCCATATCTTTCCTACCCTTCTTCCCTTCTAATAAATGTGTCAAAAAGGATCCTTCCCTTAATATATCTCTGCGGTTACCCTTCAAATATATAGGAACACAGTGTAACCAGTTTGTACGACGGCTTCTTCACGCAGAGAAAAGCGGTGTACCACGAGTATGATAATGATCACACCTTTATGATGCCTTTGAAAACCTACTTTTAAAGAAAGGAAATTGGATATTGAGATCCGTTGGACGAAGCTACCAATAGAGGAATGTTTCATCTTCTCATACAGTACCAGACCGGGACATTCAAGCCTGGAAAGACAAAGACTCAAGTTCTCATATAGATACCAAAGCTTCGAATCATTTGGTATCCAAATATCCCGCGTTTGCCAGTGCAGATAGCCGTTCTACGCACCCCTAATCATTCCCTGCATAAAAATACACACCAATGATTCATTCATTTTACAATCCTGGAAGAGTTACCTGTATAACTTTCTTATATGCGGAAGGTTAAGACATCCTACCTACAAGCAAGCGCCATCCATGTACTCATTCCAGCACTGGGTTCTTTTCTCGCGATTTGATCTTTAATCGAGTGCATTGAATGTTCTCGGTATTTAACTCCTCGTATCTAAACTCCGTTTTGGGGGCGAAGACTTAGTACGAGAGTACGTAGCTGGAGAAACCAGTTAACGCCACTGAGAGTTGAAGGAGGATGAGAGAAGCTACGGGTGTAACTCGAGCCGTTTCCTATTGATTCTTGCATATCTTCAGCCACGAGTGGTTTGACATATCTGATATACCGGCTTTATGAAGCTATTCGTGTAAATTGTGGTCGGGACAGGCAAATTTCGATTTTCCATGCTGTACCATTATTAATATCTTCACATCCGCGGTTTCCGATCATGTGGGTGTTCTTTATTATCTTGCATTAATGAGATGATGCTGATGATAGGTATGTTCTAGATAAGGTAGTTCATGAAACGGAAGCTGGTATCACGTACTAGAGTTCACGCGAAAATCACCGAACTCTACCGTGGGCTGTGTGAACGACTTGATCTTCCATCTAAGATATCGTCGGTAGCAGCAGATCTTTTGAACCCTCTTTCTCTTTGTACGTACCGACCTTGGTACAGCGATGCATATGAAAACTGTACGAGCGAAGATTTCTCCATAGTTGGGTCGGTCATTCATCTATGGTTCACCAAGAGTTGTCCAAGCCAATGCGATCGGAATTCTCGTATCACTTACGTCCAAACCCAGCCATCTCTTTTCACACAAACTTACGCAATTCCTATCGGGCCATACAACATTAAAGTTTGCCTCAAAATATCAACTCCTTCTGCCGTCATCGTGCGTTGGCCTTAGTCTCATTCCGCCTTGACATTAACATCAAAGTCCCTCGTCTCGACCACCAAACCTTGCCAATAGTTGAAGCAATTGATTTACCATCACGCACATACAACCTAAGCACGAAACCCGTGGAACTTGGAGCACAAAAGATACGAACTTATAATTTTCCCCGTTTATGCTTGTCATGAACCTCAAGATGCGACGGTACTTCATTATCACAAGTTGTGAATTGAGTCCAAACTTCATATAATTCTTACTAGAAGATATACCGCCCGAGCGCAGTAAAGTTCACCTGCTCTGATCTTCGGGGGAAACATTTCCCCTTACATCATATGAGAGGAATCAGATGATAAGTCATATGCGGCATTAGAGAATCCGCTGTAATGGTGATTTCGGAAGTCCGAATCGTCTCACGCAGCTTGCGGCGGGTGATATGCACGATGCATAGTATGCAGATTCGAGCTCAAGACAAGGGATACTGTAGTATTCTTTGGTTGGTTGTTAAAACTGCATCGACGGCGAACTCTTCCGACATTAATCTCAAACGCGTAGGTAAAATTTTCAGGCACCGGAAAGTATACCGGGTGGCAACTTTGCGGGGAACTGGAAAGTGCCATTCAATTCTACATCTGGTGTATTTACTAGTATTGAATATCTTTGAGCATTTCGCCGTTCTGGAGCTTGACGGGTTGTAGGTAAGGCTGGTGGTATAGTAGAAATATGATTTTCTTAAGGTTCCTTTTCATCCAGTAAATGCGAGTAATCGAATCGGTATATTTCATATTAAGTTTGAAACATTGATATTTCTGAAGGATTCTTCAAAAGTTTCTCGCGGGGATATGAAACAGGAATTAGTTTTGTTTCCCCGGGAAACTTTAAACATGATAGGGGCTCAGCGGGGACGTCGGATTTAGGGTCCCAGGCGAACTTTGATTTGAATTCATCGTACGAATTGATGGACAAATGAACATGTGTGTCTGAGATGGTAGTTCTAGACCTCTGGAGTTTTGGTTGGTAGACTAATTTTATTGGGAGTTGCTCTTGGTCAGTAGATAATAGTAAATGCTCACCAAGAACACCTTCTCGCTGGGCCCCTGTGAAGTAGGCCTTGCTTTTAAGTTAGAGTTGGTCTGAGAGGATTCATAAGAATTTTTTCTTGATTTTTGAATCTAGAATAGGGTTTTCAATCTTTGTTTTCGCAAAGCAAGATGGGTATAATAATTTTGCAAACTTTATATATAGTTTCGAATAATGTGAAAATGTCGAAATGAGATGAATAGTATTAATATAACTTAGTAGTTTTAATATTATATAATAAAAGTGTTTTTTCATTGTAATGTAATATTTCTTGTTAAAAAGCTTTTATAAAAAAAGTTTAAAAGTTTAATATTTTATTAATTTAAATTTTAAAACTTTAATTTGTAATTCTTTAAATAGTTATATCATTTATATACTAATACTAGCAATTATTTAAAAGAGTAAAAGGAGATTATATAAAACAACTTTACTTATTCTATGTTTATTTTCATGTTAATGTTTATATTTATACTCTTCTCTTTTCTAGCGCGTTGTAAGATACTTAGATTGAGGAGATTGAAATAGGTAAAGTTTGTAGTTTGTGGCTTGTGGTTTAAGGCTGAAATGTAAAATAAAATTGATATTTTGGAGCTGGGGTGTGGGGTGTGGAGGGTGTGGAGGGGGTGGAGGAAAAAGGGGTTGAAGGAAGGGGTGGGGAGTGAGAGGTTGATGTTTATGATGGGTTCGAGGGTAGAGTGGAAAAGAGTATTAATATCATGATTGAGATCGAGAGGGTGAATATCGATGTGGGGATGGAGGTGGAGGTGGAGGTGGAGGTAAATATTGCATATATCACACTCGGAAACCTTCAAATTTGAGTTCAAGCTGCATATATTCTGTAGGGGGAAG
>NGKI01000015.1:890186-912012 GCA_002162615.1 Myriosclerotinia duriaeana | reverse complement strand
GGTTGAATCATGTGCTTTGAAGAGTAGGTGGATCAGGTAGTAGTGGTAGTAGTAGTGGGGGTAATAGTAATGGTGTTCGAATTTGGGTGTGGTAGGGCAGAGATGTTGAGGGTACTTGGGGTTTAAGGTGATGGAATCAGATGTAGGTGTAGGATTTTATGCAGGTTTAGTTGCAGGATTTGATGCAAGATCTGGTGCAGGATCTGGTGCAAGATCTAGGTCGTTGTCTTTTTCAAGATCCTCTGATTGGTCTGTATCTTTGTCTGTATCTTCGTCTCCTTCGTTATTAATATAGCTGAAAACTGTATCGATAAGATGATTAACTTCTCCTCAAGGTGGATGTGGATGTGGATGTGGGGATTCTATGATTGTGGGGAGAGGGGGGAGAAGAAATGATTGCGATGTTGAGGGCACGCTACGTGGAGAAGAAACTAGGTATTGGTTTCAGAGGGCATTTCAATATCTCTGGTGAAGAGAATTTTCCGCTTGCATAGCGCTGACGAGGGCGGTTTTGATGGTACGGAGGAGGGTAGTCGGTGAGATGTGATAGAGACCTATATGTTTTATCTTGACTTCGGCATGAGTTTGCCTAGGTAAGTGAGTTGCGAGTAAATATGAGGTTATGAGAGGTAGGAATGCTTCAAGCTCGGTTAGGTGTTATATATTTTTTTCATGGGTTAGGGTTATAAATTCGTATAAAGTCTTGAATTAATTATAAGTCTTTAGTTAATCTCTTCTTGTATATAAAAACGTTAAGGTGAGGTAAATAAGAAAAACAAAGAGAACTCAATAGTCAACTCCGCCACGTTTAAAACTTTGAGCAAATTGCGCTTTAAAATACGCGGTTGAGCTTTTGATAGTATTGACTTTACAATATTAAAGCAAAGCTATCAGTCACTATTGTGAATTTTCATCCCGGTATGAGGTTGAAAGTTACTGATATTAGTCCGATAATCAGATACGAATGACTTTCCTGGGTGTTTCAAACAGTCTTTTGATTTATAATACATCTTTCTCTAGTCAAATTGGGGCATCCGATAAGGTTTTCGCTGAGGAGTAATAAGATTTCTTTGGAGAAGGATGGGGTAACGGAGATTCGGGGGATGGGGTATGAGGATAAAAGAAGATGGTCGCTTGCGGTTCTTAATCCGTTTGACTTTTATGGAATGGGTAAGGGGAGAACTTTGCATAGGGGGGTTTTGGGAACAGGATGGTGTGGAGGGAGAGTGGGGCAAGGAGGTCCGAATCGTCAAATCGGGGGTATTAAGTAGGAGAATGAATGGAAAAGAACTATAAAAGGTTCGTGGATGTCCAACACGTGATTTTTTTTCCTAACTGTTGAGTTATTACTCGTTTTCTTTTGTAATTCATGAAGACTTTGCTCGTACTAGAGCAGGTCTACGAAGGGAGACTATAATACAAACACTGAAGACTGCAGTGTGCACAACAATTTGACATAGATTTATAGATTCTCTACTAATATAACACGCGATATCTCCTGGTGCGCTTAAAGTGAAAGTTTTGATTACTAATTTCTTTGGCCCATCAAGATAGAGCTTAGGTATTCTCTGGCACCACATCCAGTGTCTCTTCCAATGGCCGTCGTACGGCTGATGTCAATTCCGACTTCAACGGACGCCTTCATGGATCCCACCATAGCTCAATATTTGGTCCTTGCCTTGGCACGGCAGTAAAAAAGCTAAGAGTTCCAAGACATGTTCTGATTCATCTAAGCGTGTAAATTGGGCGCCCGCAACCGCGACCAGAACATACAGATATTTCTCTACTTGCTGGAAAACTTTTTGAATGGGTAAATCTTCTGATATATTCTTCCAATTGAGGCCAAGAGCCAATAGTGATACTTCATCGGTAGTGATTCCTAAAATCGCTTTTTGCACTTTCAGGAAATCTGACCAGCTTCGACAAATATGCCCCCGGAATTTTGTCCCCATTACTCTGTATCCTCGATTCTAATGGTAGCAAGACGACCACCATAGTTTGCATCACCACTAGAGATAGTCAAAGTCGTATAAGACCTAGGCCCATCTATATCATTGAGGAATCGCCTGAGACGCTGGTTCTGGGACAATTGAGGTTTTGAGAATGCGTCCGTAGAAGTATCAATGCGAGCAGGCGCCGTGTAAAAAACTGGCTCGCATTCAGTATTCAGGTCTTGGGCAAGTATCTTCGAGAAGCTACATTCTCTTCCAGACTGTAAGCATCTGAAGCATGAACGACTCTCGCAACTATAGGTTCCATCAAGATTGAGGCTTTCTTGAAATGAATCACCCTGTTTGCAATGAGCTTCCAAGTCTGCTAAAAGGGCGGATGATCGAAACGACTGTAGTCAAGCTCCTGGTAGTTTTGGAGTTGAGCGGGTAGTGTTGCAAATTTCTGTCGATTTTCGTGTACGTGCAGTTTTAAAAGATGAGCCTGAACCGTAATCTGACGAGCTAGTTGTAGTGTTGCGGCTACTGCATTCTCCTTGAACAATCGTGAGCATACGGTTGCTCGCAGTGTCTGAGATATCGTGTGTGGCAGGATTTGGATGGTTTGAAGACGCATTCCGAAGTAATCTTAGACTTTCCACATCTGATATGCTGTCAATTTCCTCTATCAGTCGAGAATGCTGATGTTCCAGTAATCCTAGTGATTTGGTGATGCTTTCGAGTCCATCAACATATCTCCTTAGCCGCTCCATTAAGATTTCAAAAGCTTTCGCATCATGCACTGCCCCTGATGTAACCTTCCAAGCAGATGTATTCCTCTGATGTTTTCTTATTCTAAATCTGAATCGATCGAAGGAAGTCTTGAAGACCTGCATACCTTGCGACGTTGAATATTGAGTTATCAAAATTTCGCCATATTTCTTATTTATTCGAGCATCGTCTTCTAGGAGCAACCTGGTATTATTGAGAGTCCTTTCCACTCATGTTCGGATGTCTGATCGATCAATGTTCTTGTTGTATTTTAGGCGGCGGCCATTATTTGGTCGGGAATCAATTCGACGGACTCGCCCCAAAGTCCATATCTAGCACGCTCGAGGGAGAACTATATCGTTTAGTCAAGGAACAGTGTGTCTCACAAAGGCTAAACATAGCAATGCGCAGAGCTGTTCGAAATCTTCACTAAAGTTCTTTTCGGCAATAACGATATCAAAGCACTCGATACATGTCGTAAATAAGGCTGCAACGCCAATTGCACTCAAAGCAAGACCAGCCAGTCCTTCGGCTGCCCCAGACATGATTTATGTTTTTGCTTATTCGAGTAGCTTCATCTGATATATCTTTATGCTAATAAATTTGAGGTAGAGCAAGCCAGAGGATAGAAAACATGATAATTATGTCATACAATCGTAGTGATTGCTGAGGTGGGGAAGTGCAGTGCCTGTAATTCAGCATCGTTTGTGCTGTGCTTCTCTATCAGCGAGCGATTGGACCAACAGGCGATGCCACAACTTCGCCAATGAAACCGACTTCAGCCACGATTTTCTTGGAAATGCAGAATTTCAATGTCAACTTAACATAAACTTGCGTTCGATAGGATTGATGCCTTTATTCGTTAACGATCTCGCGGAGTCCATTGATAGGATATTCCATTGCAGCTACTAGTTACGCACTTTGGAGTTGACAAAACGAGGAAGAAGGCAAGAGCATCATAAACGGCAGGCGCGTTCTTCAGTCATTCCTCGGGCGCAAAGTGAGGCAAACTTTAGACTTCCACCCCCGTTTGCAGTTAACTGAATTCATAGCCACGATGTATGTCGCAAATCAAATCGGCAATTGAAAAGAAAAGTGTTCACATGCAGACCAATATGGTTCTATGCTATAAAGAAAAAAAGAAAGAGCAAAGAGCAAACAGCAACAGCAAGGTAATCATAACAAACGGAAAGCATATCCGACACCGAACAAACTCAAAATACGCCTCGCAGTCAACCCCACAGATCCACTACCCGCTAGGAAGTAATCATCCAATCAGACACCTGGAACATGGTAACTACTGTAAGATTGTTAACAAGGGGCTGAAATGGAGGGGTTCGCGACAGTTCGTCTGATTCCTGCTTGTATTTTTGGGTTTCCCGAGGTTGTATTTCGATGTTGCCGTCGCTAAGGAAATGCTACGACACCACCACTAGAAAATGGTGTCTAAGCGATGGCAGTGAAGTCTTGACATATATCCAAGTTACTTTGTGGGATGAAAACAAGGAATATGGACATGCTTGTTAAGGAATAACAACTGCCTAATGCAGATCTGTGTCACCTTCAGGAAGTTGTAGATGATATTCTCGAGAGGATGTTAGCACAGAGTTCGCTATAGAATTTGCATCTGATCAATCTTTTTTGGTACGCTCGTACTGATATCATGAGATATGCATGCTTAACAGAGATTCTAAACGGTTCTTACGCAGTCTCACGTAGCCATAAATTGCTTTGGAAATTAGATCAGATATTTCCTGCATATTTGAAAGGGTAGTATTGCTCTTCCAGATCTTGATATTTACCACCATCCTATCACTGGTCGAAGAGTGGATGAAGATGTGTTCTTGAAGGGGATGATGACTGAAGAATAACACTTGCCTTCTTCCCAGTACACTTTTGATATATTTTTTCTCGTGTATCTCCCCGAAGTTGAATTTTGAGTCCCAATCACCACGACCTTCCGCAGTATCTTTGCATAAACATTGTTCAACAATGGATATGGCGATATGGGTGAAGATCATAAAAATTTACGTACATAAGACCCACCTACGAACGAACCAGATAAAGCTGTAAAAAGAAGTAAAAGAGTACCAACAAACGTACATAACAGCAAGCTCATAACTACCTCTCACTTGCCAGAGGTGCCACGATGATGGAAGATGACTACTAAATCGGGAGTTCTTTCCCGTGGACAATGGGCAACGTACATAATCTGAAATGGCAAACAAGGATTCTTTGAAGTGCCTTGCCATCAGCGATAACTATATGCATGTGCATACATTCGAAAACATGACTTTTTCTTAACACAACACCCTCTTTACCTCTGATGTCTTCGGAGATGAGGCTTGTTTGTGTCAATCCTAACCTCCGCTTTAGATATTGAAGGTGGAATGGCCCTGCAGGATTTACGCACATCTATGTCCTCGATTGGTACCCTTGAATCTCCCCATGCACTTCCAGTTCAGGAACGTATCGGAGAATGGCTTTGAAGTACAAGTAACCGTTAGACCACTAGACATCGTGCATCAAATATCCAATCTCGGTTTATCCGAAGCAGATTTATTATATACGAAACCAATCGAAACAAGACCGAGAAAGCCGTAGTCAAATTGTTGGCAAGCAGGGAAAAGGAAGTTACCCTTCGGTTTATCATATGTCCCTTGTTTCACAACGGGGCGAAGTACATTCCTTATTTGATACGACTGCACCAATATCATTCCAGAATGATAAGAAAAGAAGGAGAACATTGCACAGCCATGATCGTGGGGCCATCCACGATTATCATGAGTTTCACCATCGCGCAATCTCAAGTTGAAATCTTCGTTTCAATTCTCGGAATTCTGCTACCTAAGTAACCTAACCCTATCTGCATTTCACTCCACAGCTACTCCACAATACACAGTGCAAAATCTCCCCTATGATCCAAGCTCCTCTCTAGACTTCCGAATCTAGCCAAGCTCAATATGTCAAGTCAAAACCCCATCCCAAAACTTTTTAGCCCATGTAAAAAGTATCCGCTTTTCCCTGATCATCCGTAGATTTTTGTGATCCTAGATTTGTTCCGGTTCCCCAATAATTCTGCCTTGTTCCAGTGGATAGTTTGGATGCGATTTGTGCCCCACTGAGTCCTGATATGATACATGAGTTTTGACTGAAAACGAATACGTGTGGTTGACTTGAGTGGGGTGGAATAGACTAGAAAGATTCGTATCGTGTGGGTGTGATCCACCTTTGTAACGTAACGACGGCGAGGAGTGGCGAGCTGTGAGTGGCAATATTGTAGATGAAATTTTCTTCTAACGAATGCGAGAGTAGATTGACCCTAAAGTCATTTGATGCTCAACAGTGTAATTTTTCCGACTTTAGTAGTGATAGTTGGAAATCCTGACTCTGGTAGGGTATTCTTCACGATTGCTGTGCTCATAGAATGACTGTTGGAGATCAACTTCCCCCCGGTTAATTGTGAGAATGTCGTAAACAACTGATAAAACTCGCGCAAAAGCCATGTTCTAATCCCATCGTGTCGTTTATATTCTCAATAACTCTTATATATCTCCCAGTTCCCAGTCGCTCAACCCGTACTCCTCGGTCTCTCAGCAGCTATCCTCCTCCTACAAGCATGTTCCCACTGACTAACCACGTATGGAGGCGGAGGAGGAGTCCTCGGAGACGGCGAGGCCGGCGAATCTGGTGTATCATTTGAACTCACAGCCCAGCCAATACTTCTTGGTCCCCTAGGCATATGGCCCACACTCTCCCACATCCAAGAATCCCAAACATCATGACTGATACTATCCACCGTCATCATAGCCTGTTGAAGTTCCGATAACTCTCGAACTCTATGAGGGTCTTCATTGCTTTTTATAGTTGAAGGTTGGTGGTATGATTCAATGCTCATCTGTGTAGGGCCAACGATCTCTGATGCATCGGGTCCGGCGTTCCAGTAAGAAGGAGGTGTTGACCAAGGTAAGTCATCTTCACCGAGACGAAATCTTCCTGGTGTCGACGGTAAAGGTCGATTCGGGCTATCTGTACTGGTTTGTCGACCAGAACTCACTATTCGATGCTGCACGGGACTGATTGCAGCGCTCATGGGGCTTACTGGACTGATTATTGGACTAATTGGTTGACTCCTATCGTTCATAGTTGGCGGTGCAGATCTTCCCCTCTCCGGTACTTGCGTTTTAATGTCTAGCTTTCGAGCTCTCTCTTGCTGCTCTTGTAGTTTCTGATGATAGCGAGGTTGTTGATTAGGTTGATGGCGTCCAGGGGTCAATACCGATGGGATAGGTTCGTCGCCCACATGCGTATTTGTTCTTGCGCTGTCCCTTTCCCTCATATTCTTAGATGTGTATCTGAGCGACGCCTTATTTCCCTTATCATTCTCAGACATCGAGACTTGGAATTCGACGTCAACATAAACTCCTGGTGCAGATCGCCAACGTGATGAATTTCGGTCTGGATACGGCTGGGCTGGAGTATTCCAAGATGATGACATTTTTTTCTGTTAGGTCCAAATATCAATTTTGATAACTAACCGAAAACTAAAATCGGGGTAATAAATTTGGGTCGGTTAAGTCGCTTGTAGGGAAGAGATCTGATGGGCGAAGGGGAGTTTTATGACTTTAGTAAAAGCCGATTGTGTTGCGGCTTCATAGGGTAACAAGCCATTAGATGACGTGAAACTACAACATTGATTTGATCATATCCGACAAGCTGTTGACACTCCGCCCAAGTTGGAGAGGAGGCTTCAGGGCTTCTAGTCCGCTGTGCCATCGTAGGCTTAGTGGGCATGCAACGAAGGATGCAACCTTCAGGGGTGTGGAGGCTTAGTATGCTTGATTCCGTCCGTTGGAATGAAAACAAATGATTGATGGTCAGACATTGCATGCTCAACTTCTTTCCAAATGAAAGTATTGAATTATGCATGAAGTGGAGGTCATCAACATAGGTAGATAATATACTTATTAGGCAAGATCCGCAGGATAGTTGTTCTCAGTTGGTTGAATAATGGAAGATATACTTCATCTTAATTTTTGATCGTGATTTCGGATATGTACGAGTACGATAGAGGTGCTCCGTTTGACTCCTGTCTTACAGTAAGATCCCTGACATGATGGGTGATGTAAAATGATACCGTAATTATTTAGTCAATCAATGGTTCATTTGGTTGCTAAATTTGTTCGATATCGCGTTTGATAGTAAGACTTCAGGAGGCTTTGATCGTGAACAATCTTGTGCAAAATTTGAAAAACACCACGAGTGTTACGTTGTCGTGAGGTTAAAGGGCGATCATCTCCCCATCTTCCAGAACAAATCCTTGGAAGGAGTGGATCTGAAATGTCAAGTTACAACGTAGATCATTCGTTACGAACTCAAGCTCGGACAATCGGGCGCGTCGCTATGGTTAATCAGGTTACATACAAGTACAGGATGAGGCAGTACTTCAAAACATGTGCAATGCAATTGAGATGGGGTTTGTCATCCTTTTAAATATTGTAATACGGCCTGATTAGAGACCCGAGAGACCCATCCAAATGTTGGCCCAAACTGCTTCGTACTTTTATAGAAACCTGTCAAGTCACATCAGAATCTAAAGGCTGCTTCAAGTTTGTTAATGATGATGCAGAACACTGCAGATAGATTTTACGATCAGGATCAGTGGTCAGAAAGTTTTTAATTCCAGATATTAACAGTTGGCTGTCTTCACTTCCCGAGGAGAAATCTGGTAGTCTCGTTCATATTAACAACGGTATGGGTTTACGGTTGCCTATTGTGGAGAAACAACAATCAAACATCTCCCCTGATTCAGGAAGTTTCTTCTGCTTGACTGAGATATGGAGAAATTATCAGTATGCCTCATCTTAGCGCCTAGTCTGTGTTATCTGCAGCTTGCATGTCGAGCATCGGACCTGCAACGAATATGTCCTTGCTGCATAAAATTACAGCCGCACAGTCCAAATCTATGAAGAATGAAAGTCAGTCTATGTTTCCTGAAGATTCCCTTTATTTCATATCCCAACATCGTTACACTGACCTTCATTATGACTTTACTTATGTGGTCTATATCTTTGGAAAATAGTGCCACAAGACTGCTCTCTACCCATCTTACCTGCCATACCGCATCACTGGTTACTAACTCCTGCAATAGCTTGCCATTAGTCAAGTCCCATACTCTGATCTCGCCGTTTGAACCTCCACTGGCAATCTTAGAGGAATGACATTGCACGGATGTGACCGCATTTTGATGTGCCTCGACCTTCCATATCTCTTTGTAGTCCTCATTGGCGAATAGACGAATTACCCCGCTTGCATCTGCCGTCAGAAGGCTTGACGGAACTAATTGTAGAAATCCTACAAGGGATGTGAACCCTTCAAGAACAGCTTGACAATCTCTATAACTGATGGTCAGATCGGTCCAATTAGATGAAAATGGGGAGACGACGTACCCAGTAAACACACTCCATACCCTGACCGTCTTATCCAGACTTCCAGTAACAACCTTCACTCCATTAATTGCAATCGAGTAGATCTTGCTCTGATGACCTTTTAGCACATGTAAGCACGCCCTCTTCTCTAAATCCCATATCCTAGCTTCATTATCATAACTACCCGATACAGCAATATTCCCTTGCACATCTAAACATCTGGCATTCGCGGTATGACCTTCTAAAATAGCTTCGCATGTCCCATTTTTGACATCCCAAATCCTGATCGTTGCATCGCGGGATGCGGATATGACCGTAGTGGCTGACAAAGCTTTGAGAATCCGCACTGTTGATGTATGACCTTGTAATTTATGCTTTTCAACTCTACGCGATAGAAAATTTGATATCGTCAGCCTCGATTCATCCTTCAAAAGCGTTCAATCTCATGAGATTGTGAAATAGCAGTGAGCCTCGCTAGTCACTCCTCCCTAATTGGAAACCACTAAGCTAAATAATCCTTTACGAACCACGGTGGAGAAACCCAAAACACATTTATACAATTAAGGATTTGATACATGTGTTTCTATTCTCAATATACTCCTTACTGATGATACTTCACAACTCTGTACTCTCAATGAATTTGGAAATCAAAGAGTGTTATCGCACTAAGTGGGAATAATCAACCCACATTGGATCCACCGGAATCCTTCTGTGTAAAACGAAGGCCCGAATGAGCGAATGGGAAGAGCTGATTGTGGAAAGCAGGAATTTGATACCAGAGCCCCCCAGCCAATGACTTCTTTCCGGCTCTAGAGCGAATACAGACCTGAACATCCCCCTTGATGCTTACAAGTGAAGACGGACAAAGACGAGATTGATGTCGAAGTTAAAAAACTTCCTAGATTCATTCATTCTATCTTAATCTTTGTTGCAGCTCCATCCTGATCCTTGAAAGTGGGCTTATTTCCAAACTTGTTTCTTGATCATGAGAAGATCTTCGACGGACAGTTGCTGTTAAGTTGGGTAGGAAGAACCTGGAGAAAGTAAGACTTCTAGATTTTCTACTCTTATCAATCTTTTGTTGACTTGCATCTGATCTGATTGATCTAGATATAGATCTGGTACCACTGGGTTGAAAATGGACTTTTTATCAAAATGTCTTCAGGAGAACTTTTCCGATGCCTTTTCTGAGATCAATAGCTCTTTATCCAGAACTGAAGAGCTGATGCTTCTGTACTGGTGTGTAAAGACGAAGGACTCGCGACGACTAAAATAATCAAACCTGCCCACAAATAAATTTGATATCAGGATTCAATTCACATAACCAGGACATGTTGTGTATGAATTACTCAAACCGCCACGGATCGCGACAAGAACACTTGTGTGCCGGAAGGTAGCCCACGTCATTCTGCACTAGAACACGAGAAAAATCGAAACGACTCAAGGGGAATCGGGCTGTAAATGGCGAGTGTCAAGCCCTCTACTTCCATGGAGAGTTTAACACAATCCGACATTCCACGAGATCACGTATATTGTTCAACCACAATTATGATACTGCAGAAATATATGAGACTCTCAAAGTATGACGGACTTGAGGCTGTTCTTCTACCATTTTGACAAAACTCCAGCCAGAACGTTTAAGAGAGGACGATTAATAGATCAACTGCTACGATCTATACTTGGAAAATTGGTAGAAGCAAATTTACATCTCATCTTCAATACCGGTTGGCGGTTTTTATGATGAGACAAGGGTGGCAGGTTTGCTTAAACGATGGAGAACTAGCTACAAGTCGTTCAAAAAATCGGTCCTTTTGGGGTTCTGGAATCTTTCATCCCGACGTTTGGTGGTCTTCAAAGGACACCGGGAACTTCTTAATTATCAATGGTGCCACTAACTTCCCATAGAGTGTGACTTCGTCGCTCACCCTTCCTAGACATGGAAAAAATCACGAAAGAGAATCTTCCCGCAACACACAAGAAAGAAAATAGAAAGAATACTCACAACGCTCCACTCTCATTCCACCTCCAAACCGCCAAGTTATCCTCACCACCCGTCCCACCCACAACAATCCAGTCCTCCCTCACCTCTCCCTCCCAAGTCTCCACGCACCAAATACCCCGCTCACTAACCCTCACCACAGCTTCCTCTCCTACATCTTTCCCATTCTCATGGCTGAAAAGATGTAAGAAACCAGAATTGAGTAGGATGATGATGTGGAATCGTGTTATGTGGAGTGCGGTTACGACTAGAGACAGGACAGCTTATTAGTTTTCTGGGGTGGAGTAATTGTTCTGAGATACGATAAAAGACATATCAGATACTAATGGAGGAAGCAAAAAATCGCACATACCAGCATGCTTAGCATCGAGGACCCTCGTTTCTTCGATTAAGTTTTCTGGAGATTTCCAGAGTTGCACTTCGGTTTTGGTCATGGTTTGAACTTTCTTATCCTCAACTTTTTGTTGCAAACGTGTGTCTCAGAAGATACAATGAGAGGACGAAGAATCGGATTATGTGTCTAGAGACTACATCTCAAGAGACAAGATACTCCTAGGCACCCAAGTACTCTAGGAGCCAGCCTTACACCTAGGGCTGATATTGCTACACAGTTGTGTGCGGGGCAGCAACAAAGCCACGTCTCACGTCACGCAGCCACATTGTCATGTGGCTGTGCTAGTGTGTGGGACCCAAACATATCTAATTATGGAAATAAAGAGTATGTAGTGAGTTTCCAGAAGATTTTGTCTATCGGTGGGATAGGTTTCAATGTGATTGATGTCTAGCAAGTGCATAGCAAAGAGGAAAGAACGGGGCTTTTTATCGTCATTTACTAAAAGTACTGAAATATAAAGTTTGGAAACACGTTATGGAATTGGGAGTACTGTAGGGCTGGGATCCAAACATGAGTCGCGTATAGCACTTGGCCCCAATCTTCATTCTCTACAAGCTGCTTCGATACCTGAATGCTTGGCAACTACTTTACGTGGAATCGCCAATGAAGATGCATAAATGGATGTTGCGTACAAAGTACCGCGCTATAACAATTGGATACATCCAACCATGCTCTCTTGCGCCTCCAATCCTCCAAGAAGTAAGCTTGCCATTGCATGTAGCCATCCACTGCTGCTACCGCCACATTCTCCTGTGAATTGGCATTACATGTATGGCTTAACAGCTAGAGAAAGAAAAGCAAGCAATATCATAATACTTCATTGTCGTATTGCCCTCTGTCACATTCAACTTCAGCGCGCCAATGCCAAACTGGTAACAACTACATAAGTAGCCATTGCTATCTGAACTGGCCTGGATGCTGAATGATTCGGAATAATTTCCGATTCTCTGCTGGCAATATGCGCCGCATTCTTCAGGTGAAGATTGGAGGGGTTGATTATCCCTGGGGAAAAGAGTTCATGTGAGCTGGTTCTATGCCGTGGAAGTGTTTTGCACATACCATATGTTTAATAACTGGGATCCTCGTTGCGTGATGATGCCATTGACATTACAATACGTCGGTGTAGTTTTGTTGACCTGAACTTCAACTGCTCGGCCGCAAAGCGTGCGCTTGTTCGAAGTTACAGAAGCTGCGTGGGCTGTGGTGCACACGAGCAGGAAAAGGTTGAGTGATTCACAAAGCTTCATAGTGGAAATGGTATATTGCAGCTCAAGACGCTATCCAATCTAGAGATACTTTATAGTCAGAATATCGGAAGCTATCGCTTGATATAGGACACAAGAAGGGCGCAGTTAAATCTTGTACTTCCGCCTATGGAATTTCAGCATATTTCGGTGCAGCTAAGATTAATGCCCCTCCATTGAACATACAAACGACCGGGAGGAACTTCCAATAGGTATGCGCTCTGATCGCCTACTATATTCCTTCCGTGGAAAGACTCACCTAGAACCACAAGTGGAGTTTGCTAATCTCGGTGCCAAACAATCGATGAGACTAAAAAGGTTATACTTAATAGGGCTAGGATTATTTTATCATTCCTAGCACAAACTGTTGGCTCCAGTGGGTTGCATATGCGGACTCACGCACGTCTGCCTGGGCCGTTTTTTTTGGCCAGGATCAGAGATGCACGGAGCAAGGACTTAAATTAACTTTGCTATCACCCATTGAATTATTGCAAATCAGTGGAACTGATCCTTGCTGGACTCGGAATATCAGACCGGCGACACCTAGTCATCTCCCACATTCTTCAATACTTGATCATATTTTCCTCGAAAGCAGAAAACAGTGGCTTGAGTCCAGTCTCTTCAATATCTCAGTTACACACATCGAACGCTTAGTATAGTCCCATCATTCAAGATGCTGTTCTTGACGCTCTTGGTATTATTCCATGGTTTCGGAATCATACAGGCGGCTTCACTGTACAATGGTCTGCATAAGACCGTACTTTCTGCAGACATCAGTGACGCGTGTGATACAGCGTTAAACACGGAGCTCAATTGCGAGAGCTTGATTCAGTTGACTCCTTACTCTATTCAAAGCACAAGTTTGTCATTCTAAACCGAGTGGAAGCCTCAGCATCTAACAATAGTGTTATAGAATGGACTACATCATCTTTGGATTCACTCTGCACAACAGCTTGCCAGACGGGATTAACGGCATTACACTCTGTTTCTCAAACTGCATGTCCTGATGATACCTTTTCCATCGACGGCAATAGCATGTCGCTGCATGACTTGGTTGATTTGATTAACTACAAGTGGGGTCTGATATGTCTAAGGGATACATCAACTAATGACTATTGTTTGGCCGTTGAGGATAGGTAAATTCACCCCGAAAGTCTACAGACTACATGACTAAACTGACTTCTTCTAGCTGGAACATAACGACTATGGTGGCTAATGGCGCTGCAACATGGCCAGTAAATCCACCAAAGTGCTATTTGGATTCGTCTCAAGGGGTCTGGGAACATTTGACAGACGAAAATGGCACATGCATAGAACCGGATTGGGAAGAGCTTGGCAGTGTCTTTGACACATCCGGGCGTGAAGACATGTCTGCAATGGATTATTATGTCGATGCTGCTGACCCAATAGACGATGATAACTACGGTTGGGTTAGCGCGCTGGACTTCGACGAATATCCTTTAGAAATTCAATGCAGCTCCTGCTTTTTGTATGTTCTTCCGGAATAAATTTTGTCATTAACTAATATTGAAAAAGACAGAAATTTAAAGCCGGATATGAAAGTTCATGGGGAAATACCTGGGAGTAAGTATCACCACATTGTGTATTGGGAAGAAATGAAATTTAATATTTTCTACAGTGAAGTCACGGAGCAGGTTTGGGCGAACATGCAACGAAATTGTGATCTTAAGGAGGTGCTAACACCAGCTCACAATGTCTCAGGAGTTATAGTCATGTACGTTTTTCTGGATTTTAAGTCGTCCATGAGTCTGACGAGTACATTTCAGTGGTGACATTGTTTCCGCTCGGCCTCCCGTTACAACAGATTGCCCTCAAAACATATCTATCTCTAGCAGCGAGAGATACACATGCCAGGAGGCCGTCGTGAAATTCGGTATCCCAACTGCAGGTCTCTATAACTTAAACAACGACTTAGATTGTAGTGGCCTCACCGACAGAACCCTCTGCGCACCTATGTCATGCCCCATTTTGGTCGTCAACACAGGGGCCACAGATTTTGCCAGTGCGGAAATTCTAGTGTCAACCGTTGTCTCAGAATACACGAATCTTACCCTTGCGGAATTTTATTCTTACAATTCTTTTATCTCATACGATTTTGTGATACAAAATCATACTATTTGCATTGGGTTCGTAGCTAGTCAACGTCTGCTTGCTTCTATATAGCATGCTAACATTATTTTTAGTCCGCCGATTCAAAATATCAACCAAATATTTGAAAGCTTTACTGTAACTACCTGTTCCTTATGGTAATTTCGAAGGCTTACAAATGGGAGAAACGGCGAGAAAGTAGCCGAATAGATTCCTAAAATTGAAGTTTACTTGGGCGGATTTTCAAGGATACATCACCAAATCTGCGAATAACAACAGATCTGTAAATTTGCTTTTAGAAATTTACATAAATTTGATATTGTATTCTCAGGACTTTTGCTTTTCACTGTGCTCAATTTAAGGAAATTCAATGATTGTGGTTTGGTGATATATCTTTCGAAACCTTACTGGGTATATCACAAAAATCTTAACACATTTGGTCGACCCAAGCGTTCGTACTCTTCTTCAGTCTCTTCCCAAATTCGATCACGATCTTCGTCCCATGCTTCTTGATTGAAATTATCTGGCCAACCATATGTACCTTCTAAAGAATGCTTTATTTTACGTCGCTATACGATCCGTGGGCAGATAGTCAGTCTTGTGCATTACACATCTTTCATTGCAACAGGATATTTCACTTACCATCCATTCGTTTGCAAAGTCAATATAGCTTAATGCATTCGGTCCCGGTGGAATAGCATCTAAAGCCTTGATTCTATTCAACTGCATACGAAGGAAACTTGGAGCATGCCTAGGCCAATAGTTCCGATAGTAGCAAGGGTCATCAGGTCGTTCGAGGGGTGCATTAGGGGGGTTCGAGTAGCCTGCGCCGTCGTCCATGGTGGATACTACTCGGATCGTATCTACAAGGATCGTATTAGAACGATAAGTTTTTCTTGGATATTATACTGACTCTCTCTGGTATCAAGGATTAAAATAGGCGTCTCCGGATCCCCAGCAGAAAGCTGAACATCATGCGGTAATATATAGCGTTCGGCTGAGGGGTCCTTTCCCTCATCAAACGATGGAGACTCGCGACTAGAGCGCAGATTAAAACCATCTACCAAATTTTCGAAAAGTTGACTGGATTGATAAAGAAAAATTGGTAAAATGCTACTTCCAGAAGGTAAATGCCTGATTAGTGATTTTGCCGCATCAGAGATATTGAGCTCATTACAAAGCGCTTCGTCAAGGTGATGACCACCCTCTGGAGGCCAAGTCACTTCATCCGTCGAAACTGCTGACAGCTGAACATAATTTCGGACAATTTCATGTATAAGATGTACAATCTCGGCCTCAACGTAGGGGGTTCGTAAATCGTATATGGGGAGCCATTCGGTTGACGGGTAATCATTATCTGGTATGCGCGGAATTTCATTGGGTGGATCTCTCCTTGGAGGCGGCTCGTACCGATAAGGGTGTGAAACCGGGGGAAACAACGAATCTGGAGATATATGGTCGGTTGACATTTTGGAAGAAGCTGATTCTTGTTGAGTGAAATCAAATAACCATCAAGATACATAAATTTGTAGACGTCAAGAAAATGAGGGGCTCCGGAAATTATTCCTGATGTCAGGGATTATGCTGAGTAAGCACAATGTATATATCCGAAGGTACTTTCACCCCGGACGAAAGAAAGCAACTATCTATCTTGGTGTTATAACAGAATATTCTCATAACTATTTGTATCTAGCTAGTTCGATGTGCACTAATAATCAGAAGTCTTTGATTAGCTCTATCCAGATTTCAACCCGAAATACTGATTGGGTTTTTAAAGGGTGTATATTAGCTAGTGTATATCCTCAATTTGTGTGATGAAAATTTTTCACTACTAGCGTGTTCTAATTTGAACACCCCAAAACCTATTTTCCGCCGCTCAATTTTTCTCGTCTATGGTAGTGGGTATAGGTGGGTAATCATTCTATATCTCACGGAAGTACTTCTACACCTGTACAATGCTATCTACTAGTGGTGAGAACCAACTGTTGGTCACCAACAGCTGAAAAAAATTTGGCCATCAAAATGTATTTTTGAAGTTAGTGCCCTGCCAAGAAGTCGTACGGATGTCGGATTGAACCCCCTTCGATGTGGATCTTGCTCCTTGGCAATTTGTGGGAGAATCCTTTGGATTTAGCACTCCTAATTCACCATTTTACCCTGGTATATTTTGACTTTTCGTGTGGGCTCGGCCTGATACTTCCTCCCCTTTTACCTCCCCATGCGTTGCACCCTCGAGACCGATATGGGCCCGCTCCGTGGACTTCTCATAGCACACTATATGCCCATGCCCAGTAGATAGTGCTTTTTTGTCGGGGGACGAGGGTTAGTAGCATGAAGGAGATTACATGGAGTCTGACATAACAGTTACTACTCCAGCCTCCTCATTGATATGATATACTTTCATTCATTGCCGTAGAGGCATTATCAATAGTCCAAGTTAGTGAAGTCTCTTGACATACTCAAAATAGACAGCAATTATGCGATTTCTAGTTCTGATAGCTCTGCTATCATGTCTCACAGTTGTACGATCAAAGGCCGTCTTTGCACATTTCATGGTATGAGATATCATCTACCATACAATGTCGTTTGCTGATATCAATGATCTAGGTCGGCAACACAGCTTCATACAGCACCGATGACTGGGAAGACGATATCAATCAAGCTCAGATTGCGCATATCGATGCCTTCGCATTGAATATCGCCAACAATGATTCAACGGTTGCTGCACAGCTACCAATGCTCTTTTCAATCGCTGGGAGCAAGGGGTTTAAACTGTTCTTCTCCTTTGATTATGCTGGTAATGGAGCGTGGTCAAGGGCAGATGTGGTTGCTCTGATTAATCAATACAAAACGGAAGCTGCGTACTATTTTTACAATGGACAGGCCTTCGTATCGACTTTTGAGGGTGTTGATAATACACAAGATTGGCCAACCATTATTCAGGATACAGGTTGTTTCTTTATTCCATCTTGGTCGTCCTTGGGCGCTAAAGCAGCCATGGCCACCGGTGTTCCGAACGGCCTCTTTAGTTGGGGAGCCTGGCCTGAGGGACCGAATGATATGTTTACAACGACTGATTATTCCTATCTTCAATTTCTTGGCGGAAAACCCTACATGATGCCGGCCTCCCCATGGTTCTTCACCAACCTTCCCGGATATCACAAGAATTGGTTGTGGAGGTACGTGCGAAACCTTTTATGATTCATACTGATCGTGCCCGTCAATCTAAGTATCAAACTGACAAATACTCAACTCCAACAGGGGAGATGACATGTGGTTCGACAGGTGGACACAAATCTGGTATGCAGCACCAGAGTTTGTAGAAATCATAACGTGGAACGACTATGGAGAGTGTATTTGTCCCCATCAATTTATTTTCAGAGAGGAAGTACTGAGATTGTTAATCTAGGTCACTATATTGGACCGAATCGTGCTAAGGCCTGGTCCCTTTTCGATTCAAGTCACGGAAAAGCTCAATATAATTATGCAGATGGTTTTCCCCATGATGGATGGAGGCAGTTCCTACCATACGTGATCGATATCTATAAAACTGGCGCTGCAACAATTACCGAAGAAGGTTTGTCGGTTTGGTTTCGACCGCAGCCATCTTCAGGCTGTACTACAGGAGGGACTACAGGGAACACCGCAAGTCAACTACAGATTCAATATGGCCCAGCAGAGATCGTCCAAGATAAGATATTCTTTACGGCTCTGCTTGGGTCTATAGCGACTGTCAAGGTCACTGTAGGTGGAGTCGACCAAGGTGCTACATGGACGAGAATTCCAGATGGCAATGTCGGACTGTATCATGGCAATGTTACGTACAAGGGTACAGGGCCTGTTGTTGTGACTGTTCTAAGAGGTGGTACACAAGTTGCACAAGTCTCGGGAGGGTCCATCTCTACATTTTGCACAGACAGTATTGAGAACTGGAATGCCTGGGTTGGATCTGACACGGGACCATCGGTCTCGGCGGTAGCTCCAGCTTATCTTTCAAAAGCTCTACATTGTGTTAGAGGAACTGGTCCGGGGGATTATGCTGAGCTTTGTGCTCTCGCATGCACCTATGACTATTGTCCAACAGTCTGCACCTGCACGGAAGTAGGCAACCTCAGAACAAATACACTCAAAGCAACTGGCCTCAACGGATGTCCAGCGGCTGGGTACGACATTACATATGAAGGTTTATGCAGTTTTGGTTGCAATTATGGAGTTTGCCCCAAGGCATGTGTTACAATTGCGAACAAGAACGACTGTAATCCACCTGCGGCATCAGCAGCACCCATACCGTTCTGTACAGGCGGGACCGGGATTGACACTGACTGGAATTCACTTTGTTCATTCACCTGCAAATATAACAATTGCCCAAACGAAAAGTGTATCTGTACGTCTGCAAGCTTTACCGGAAATACGGCTCCAACATACTCAACTCTCAATGGTTACCCGGCAGATAGCGATGGGCAGGACTATGGCCTTTGTGAATGGGCATGCAACCGAGGCTTCTGTCCATATCCTCCTTGTTCTAGCACTACCCCTCTTGCAGATATTGGAGAAGACGTAACTTCAAATCCGCGTTATACTGTTTCAAAGCTTGCTGCAACAAGCAAGGCAAATAGTGTGGCCCTGCTTGCGTACTGGACAACCTGCCAGGATCTCCCAGAATGTGCCCCTGGATTTCGAGCGGTTGGATATGGCCATGGTAAAGTGAGTACTTTTAAATTTAAAGTCATCTAAACCCCGCTCTGATCAGTTCAACAGGTTTACGATGCCGACAAGAACGCCTATACTGCCGATGGTTGCACCGGTGGTTCCAAGGGATTTAATCGTGCATTCTGCATCGAGACTGGCGTTAGTCTTGGCCAATGTAACTGGCGAGGTACTGCCACATCTTGTTCACAGACATGTAAGGCTGGAGAATTTCTGCTCACGCAAAATACACACATTGGATATGCAAAGTCAGGCTGTAAAGCGGGACATTTTTCAAGTCTATGCTGTGAGAAAATTGAAGTTCCCAGCAAAGATCTTGTAACTTGCCCCTACACCAACTTGAACAATATCATCACTGGAGGGCATGGCTCTGTTGTGCGGGGTATTTCCAACTCAAAGGCATATCTAGGTGGCTCTCAAGTCCCAGCCAGTGAATGCATCTATAACCCCGTGGGAAATGCTCTGTCGTTCAGACTGAACCAACAGGTTGCCAATGGTGCAATTCTGAACAACATACCAGGTACATGGGAGGCACACGTCGGGGTATAGCTGATTTCAATCCTACTCAGAATAAACCTCCTCAAAGTCAAGCCAAAGACATCTCTGGATGTGAGACATGGTTGAAAGACAAACATGATTATTCATTGTCAGTAACTTCGACGGTCACTATCAACTGCGACGAAGATAATTGGCCCCAAGCTTGTGCCCATTAAAATTCAGTCGGAAGAGTTATGGCACTACCGGTAATTACGTATCCTTGGCAGAATCACGGTAGCAATAGAAGACCGGCACCTTCCCTCTGGGACAATCAGCATCACCCCGTGTGGAGGAGCTTTTTCTATACCTTCTCAAATCGTCTTAGATGCCAAAGAGACGAGTATCCACCATTCTACTTCATGCCTTCAGGACATTTAAACGATTGGCCGCAAAGAATTCGAGTATTGCCTGGCCGTCAAAACAATCAAGCGGGACAGAGATGGAGACGTCTCTGCGAGATTAAAACACAAACTATCAGTAGGGAAGGCGGAAGTATTGTCGATGGGACGTGTCAATCGACAATAACGACTTTACGAAAGATCCGAGCTATGAGTATAGCATTTGACACACGGTATCTTCGACAATATGACGACATGCTTAGTGTTAACCCCTGTTCAATAAATGCAGTATTGACCAACGATCGAGGCTTCGTACTTCTTGCAAATGATCCTTGGTATAATACTTGGAGATCGGCCAAACCAACAGACTATTCTGCGAACACAATTCCATCGACGTTACCAAACAACTTAAAGAGATCGATTCAAAAACGCAACAACAACAACGGACTTGACCAAAAACAGATAGAAGCACTTGCTACATATGGATATCATTTCGTGTCAATTCCGTCGTCCCTAACGGATCTTAAATCAGATTTTATTACTGGTAAGAAATATTCACTCTTTGATCTCCTACTTGCTCATTGTTTGATATGTCAGACAAGAACGCCACTGTTAACATGCTGCCTTTTGAGTTGATGTTGGTAACACAACTAGCCGAGCTAATGATGAAGACTTCTCCACCATCTTGCGAATTCTAGGCAAC
This sequence comes from Myriosclerotinia duriaeana, assembly GCA_002162615.1. Classification (NCBI taxonomy): domain Eukaryota; kingdom Fungi; phylum Ascomycota; class Leotiomycetes; order Helotiales; family Sclerotiniaceae; genus Myriosclerotinia; species Myriosclerotinia duriaeana. The sequence goes on along the minus strand of NGKI01000015.1, from coordinate 890,854 downwards.
GAACTCCTAGAGGACGACTGCGAATACGATAAGTTTTACTACGACGGACCAACTATGGTCGACCAGGCTCAGACTGCCAAATGGGATCCCCCTGTGACATCTTCAGCAGTGCTGGCTTCTTCCTCATCTATGACTTTCACAGGTGCAACTACCCCAGCTGCGACTGGTCCAAAGCCCGTTCTAACCGTTGCGATTTCGTCGGAAAACCCTATACCCACGAAGAGGGCTGAGGAAAATAAGAGGGGTCGGGGCGTGGAGCATGGGGCTGCCCACAAGCATGCGCATTTCAATCATAGATACTCGCATCGGCATCATCGCAAGAGTTTGTAGATAATTGAAATGTCAAAATTAATCATGTTACAAAATTATCGAAAACGCTATCAAAAGTACAATATCTACCTTCATAACAAATCTGTGGCGAAGATGAAGCCGGCGCTAGTGATAACGCTCAGCCATATCTGTAGTATGTACTCAATGATCACTGGAAATTTCCAAACCCCAAATCCCCAAACCCTAAATCTATACCCAAATACTTAATCTACACATCTCTAAATCCTTTACACACTTATCTTACTACCCCTCACTACTCCTCACTACTCCTTACTACTCCTCACTACTCCTCACTACTCCTCACTACTCCTCACTACTCCTCACTACTCCTCACTACT
>NGKI01000015.1:833751-869405 GCA_002162615.1 Myriosclerotinia duriaeana | reverse complement strand
CCCCAACCCATCATCCCCAACCCATCATCCCCAACCCTCCGAGCCCAAAACCCCTTCAAACCATAAAACCACAAAACCCCGCCCTGCCTTCCCTGCCTTCCCTGCCTTCCCAACTTCACCCAAGCGAGCGTGGCGAGCAAACCCACCGAGCAAACCCACCCGTACCGAGAATTCGGGAATGTGCGGAATTGCGTCACTCATATGCACGACACCCAACTACCCGCTGTCAGCCCGGCCTCGCCAAAAAAAAAATCAAAGAGGACAATTCTGCCTTGTCACTTAGGTATATTACAAAGTTTTCTCAATAAACTATCAAGCATTTTATTTTAACGACTATCATTGTAATAATTTGACGTTGACCTTCTTTTGGGTCAACATATTAGAAATCTTCACTTCTCTTTGTTCCCTGTCCTCTCTACCTCTCTCTCTCTCTCTCTCTCTGATCATCTCTCGGCTCTGCATACAAAAGAAAGCAGATTCCACTTCGCTATTTAGAACACGAAAAGGTCTGAACACTCCTTCCTCCTCAGAAAAAGCTAATTTGCCCGAGTCTTCAATCGCTCCATATGTTTCCGCAATGTCATCGACTAGCCAAATCCCACCCACCCCCCTTGAAGCCTACCCTCCCAAAGATAACCCGGAAAATATACGTGCTCATGTGGTATCATTCTATCATCAAAAATTTATTTCATATCCTCAACCACCCATGCAATGCGAATATCAATCCCAAGTCAAAGAGAAAGATTAAGCAAACCATCCTTGAACCGTTGCTTGAGTTTCGGGGGAAAGTTGCGTTAAAAGTTGTCTGGGATTCAAGCCTGCCGCCGCGAGGAGATTCTTGACAGCTGAAACGGTCCTGTTTGCTGAAGCTCCTACTAATGTCTCGGCTTCAAGAGCCTGGACAACGAAAACAAATACCTTGGCTGGCTGAGAAGTAACCGAGGGGTTTTGTCTAAGAAGATATTAGTGAGATGACAATCAGAGTTCAATATATAGACTTACTGTTCAATGAGTTGAGTGAGGAAATTGTATGCATATGGAGCGGCCTCTTCATCATTAACTACCGGTAAAGTATCGATCCATGCAGTAACAACTTCTTGTTGGTTTGCAACACCATTTGGGTTGAAATGCAATATTTTAGCGATGGCTGCACAAGCGTTTTCTGTAGCGTAGACATCATCATCACCTCTCGCGTTTTCGACCTGCGTAGAATTGAATAAATATTGAATCGAGTTGCCTACAAATTCAGTCCACTGTGGACCTCCCCTCTGAGCTGCGACACCGATACCATAAGTAGCGGCTTGACGATTGGCAGGAGCAGGGTCTTGACATCCAGCAATCAACGGGCCCTTAATCAGAGATTCCATGTAATTGTAACTCATGTTACCGCAGAACTCGAGGACATCGTCAATGATACACAAGCCCCATTGTCTTTGTGTTGGATCGCTGCTCGAAAGGAAGGCCGAATAAGTCGTAAGAAGTTTCTCCCACGAGGGTAGGAAAGCGGTACCATGGTTCTTGAAAATGCAATGAAATGCTTTATTCATGTCGGAAAGGAGAGTTTGGTCGTCTTCAATTGCGTAGAGTGTTTCCTCAGAGTCCTCGTCGCCTTCTTCTCGATTTGCATCAGCCCGCTCCTCTATCCTGGCGTTAACGCGATCTTTGTAATCATCCAGAGCGGAAACAGCAGAATCCATAAAGAGTTCCATATGCTGCTGAGTAAGGCAATTCTCGCCCATCACTTCAACCGATTCATAAAAGCACTGATACATTTCCGCAAGTGTATCAATAGCTGGCTCGGCACTTAGGACCTCTAGAATCTTGGGGATTGTATTTGCCCAGAGATTTATCAATTCGGCAGACTTTGGACCGTATGCATGCTTGTAAGAATTGAGTAGTTGTGGCACGCACTTCGCTGACACAACACGAACGGGATCATGAAAGAAGAATGCGAGGCCTGGTAAAGCAATATTCCCCATGACAGCTTCCACATAAGGAGCGAAACTGCCTTCCAAAACTTGGGCGTAGACTACCAAGAGTTCAATTGCCATGTGCTTGTCATCAAGGGTGCTAGTTTTGATACCAATCACTTTGCCCTTGAGTGGAACAAGCTCCCAGCCATCTTGCGCCTGTACGGCCTCGACCTCTTCTTCATCATCAAGTAGTTGAATGTCTGCTTTAGCACTTGCCAACTCCAACAGAGGAGGCATGACGTATTGTAAATATGCGAGGAAGTCGGTTCCCATAACCCTGCACATACGGCCCCAGCAGTGCATGAGGTATTGAGCTTGTGGGTCATCGGCATCAACAAGACCTTGTTGAACGGTCGCCAATAATTTTACCAGCTCGATTGCGTCATTGCCCAGCCTCTCTTTTCCAACTGCCAAAGCAATAAGAGTGGCGCATTCCATTGCTTTCGCACGTAGTAAACGGAGTTCCTTTGTTGATTCCGCATTCAAAACGTTGAAGAGTATAGGCATCAAGGTGTCGTAGTATTTAGCAAAGGCGGTCTCTGCAGAGTCTGCAATTGTGGCGATGGTAGAGAGAGCTTGTTCTTGAACATATCTCTTTGGGCTTTGAAGGAGTTCGAACAGGTTACTCAATAAGTCGTCGAGGTACGGCTCGAGGATTTTCTTTTCTGCTTCTTCACAGAAATTGACAAGCGCAGCTGCTGCGTGGGCTTGGACGCGAGGTTCTGTACTTCTAAGGACCGGAATGATGCTGGGTACTACAACCGCATGATACTGCTCCTGCATAGTTCCTGCGAAATCTGTACTCATTTGTCCAAGAGCATTGCAACCGGCCCAACGCACACGTGGATGTGGATCGCTGAGGGCGGGAATAACAAGCTGCAGAACCTTATCCAGTTCTCCAAGCATCAAGTCCCTGCACCCTTCTGAGATTGCCGAGATTGCCATCAATGCAGCATGTCTGTCTCTCCATGCTTCTGAGAGCATCATTCTAGGAAGCCAATTAAATGTAGGTTCCAAGATGATTGTTCCTCCAAGCTTGTTTGCTAATCGGTCCATGCATTGCTCACCAGCAACATGATTTAAGTCGCTCTCTTCCGGATCCATCTGTTCAAGTTAGTGAATTGTACTGTAAATTGAGTTGAAATGAACATACATCCTCAGAATCATTCCATTCGGCTGCATCATCATCGTCAGCCCCAATATCAGTCATGAGACTTAAACATTGTGTAATCATGTCTGTAACAAAACTTGGGTCTTTTTTGACCATAGCTGGAGCATAATCTGCGAATGTTGCCATAAGTTCGAGGGCGTTTTGACGAGCTTGATCCGATAATTCCTTATCCTGGATCATCTGAATGGAGAAGGTAACTAGATTGTGAAATAGTGGTTTGAACATCTTTGGGGCGACCTCGGCAAGGTTCATCAGTGAAACAGTTGCTTTAACAAGACTTTCCGAGTCCTGGGCTTCCTTTAGAGGTGGTAGGATCGAAAGAACCTCTGGGATAAGGGCATAATATTTCGTTTGTGACTTCTTGCTAAGACTCTGGAAAAAGGATGCGAATGCTTCCATGGCTGCCAAGCGGACCTGATATACTGTTAGCGATTGTCAAATATACCGCCATTGGATACTACTTACTGCTGCTTCGCTATCTTGAAACCCATTTTTGAAAGCGGTTAGTACCGTGTCTTCATGTTGCTTCTCAATTATGCCAGGAGTTGTAGCGAATATTCTGAATGCAATCTCTCTCTGTCCAGGTTCCTGTGAAAAACTCAAAGTGGAGAGAACGCCCAATATCTCTGGCCATTGGTCACCTATGAAACGTTAAATTGCTATCCATAACGCATTCATACCGGGCCCAAGCATCATACCATTATCGGAGTATTCTCTAGCTAGTTCGGCAACCGCATCCCCAATTTTATTCCTCACCGAATTCACCTTCTCGATGCCTAATGCCTCTATGAGCTTTTGTCGGATGGCATGTGCCTGTTGTTTTGGAATGGTCAGGAATAACTCGATTGCGTTGTTCTCATCTGCCTTGCGCGATTTGGAAGCTATACGACGGAAAATAACTGCAGCAAAGGATCTGGTCTATGATATTTTAGAAATTAGCGACATAATTCCCTACCTCGAATCTTGAGGACCGTCGGTATATCTTACAGTGGCATCGTCGGAACCATATATATGTTCGACCAAACCCATCAACAACAGGTCAGGTTTGGTGGCTACCCAGTTATTGCCCAAGTGCTCCTCGGCTTGAGAACGAACATTATTGTCGGTGGATTGCAGAGCAGATAGTAACTGTGCGAGCTCTGCATGTAGCTCTGCCGGGAGAACAGACATGTTGATATGTGGGTGTAAAGACTCGGGGAGGATCAATTGATACGAGGAATCGGAAGGTTAAAAATTAGGAAGAGATTGTAAAGTTTGGCGCGAGGCGCATTCGATGCGCCTTAATTCCTACAAGCTCGAGTGTAGAAGATGTTATTCGGAAGAAGAAAAAAAAGGCAAAATCGAAAACTTGTCGATTTGTGGATCTGAATGTAGTTTCTTTATTTAAAATGTCGAAGTTGGATTGAAGTTGTGTTGTGGTGGGGGGAGGATCATTCTTAATAAACGAAGCTCTATGAGATTTTTTTTTGAGTTCTATAGACTAGGATATCTGAAAGACGCTAAAATATAGATCGATTTAATTTTTACTAAAAATACTTTTGTATCCATTATATAATACATAAAAATTAATTCAATTTTTTAATAACAAAGAATCTTTAACATGAATGTTGTATTATTTTTTTATAGATTCAATTTATAGTAATTAAATTACTTAAAAACACTTTATAAGTCGTAATAATTATTAATATTCATTTATCTAGTATTTATATCTAGTATCTATATCTAGTATCTATCTATAAATTACCCCTCCTTAGATCCCTTGCTGATGAGGAACTTCACTACCTAGTACCTAGGTATAGGAATGTGAGAATATAATCTTACAAAAGACAACAAGATATACTACCTAGTCTTAGTCTATAGAGTAGGTAATAAAACTTACCGACCTCGATTTATATGATAATACGATACCTACCTACCTACTAGCCTGTAGGGTACTCTGTAGTACCCACTGCCTTATCTCGAAGTCAATGGGCCATGATCCTTCAAGTGTTGGTTAACATCGCCTGGTCTATTCAGAATCAGAACCAGAACCAGAAGTCTATGAATCAGATGTCTATGAATCAGAATCAGATGTACCGCGCATGCATTTACTTGATATGTACTGCCAGCTGCTGCTGTACTTCGTACCCGACACCAACTGAATAATGAAAGAACCCTGAAGCAAGGAACAACAACTTGCTTACTTAATCGCATATATTACCTAGTATTGATTCTCCTTCTCCCTCCCTCAACTCAACTCTCCAGGGCTCTCTCTATTAATAAATATCCCATCCTTCAATCATACATCTACAATAGATAGTACACCTACCTTACTTTAATTTCAAGGTTTACCTACCTAGGTACTATCAGAAAAATACAAAATCTCTCATTTCCCAAGATTGAAAGTCCCGTCATGATAGTCAATAATTTACCCCAAATTTTTTAGGTTGCAAGGGACGACGATCCTTTACTAGTAGTGCGCGCTACCCCTCATTCCATGCTTCGGTAGGTAGGTATCCATGATCTTCAATTCCTAACTCCTAACTACAACAAACTAAATCATCAATCTAAGAAGTTGATATCATATCGAATACAACAAGAACTTCATAACGATAAAATCCAAAGATTCTATCATTCTCTGCCATGGCAGATCGTACAGTCTTTGATACTCCCTCGAGGCAAAGTACTTCCTCCCCAAGTAATATCAATACTGCGAGTATCAGTCATCGTTCAAGCTTCGCCGAAAATCTACGACACTCACCAAGAGCTCAAAGACACCCATCATTCACACAGGCTGCCGTTCAAGAGCTACTCAATCATCCTCCAGCCCCAAAAAGTGGAGATCCAAGATTTGCGGGAAGGGATTGGAGGCAAATACATGTTGGAGAACTTGTGCAGGAATCTGATATTCATTGGTGCGAACTCGATACAGATGTCGAACATGCGACAAAGGTTTGCACGGGTGTCTTCGTATGATTCGACTACACAACTAATCTTTACATAGGCGCTCATAGATTCCGGCCCTCCGAACGTTATCCTTATCCGCGAAACTCCAGATAATGCGACTGCTTGCGATAGCTTCGATTACAACGATCTTAATGCATACCTGCTTGTTGTCCTTGGACTAGCAAATTCGGATGAAGTTCAAAAAGAAACATGTTCGCAGTTAGCAAGCAAAGCTCGGGAGCACGCACCTATCCCCCTTCGAGATGTAATCACACTTGCCAAAAAGGAACCTCTCACAACACTTTCAGAGTCAGAAGATCTTTCCAAGGCAGTAGAGATATTTGGCAGTGGTGTACATCGTATTCTTGTTTGTAAAACGGGAACTACAAGAGTTGTGGGGATTCTGAGTCAGTTGAAATTGGTCAAATTCTTATGGGATAATGGTAGCAGTTTTCCAGCTATCGATCAATTGTACCCAATGATTCTGAGGGATTTGAATATTGGAACACAGCAAGCTATCGCCATCAAGTGAGTTGTTGAATTCGTCACCATATGGCTTTTGCTAACAAAGGTATAGCGGTGACAAACCTCTGACAGATGCTCTCCAACTCATGAGCAACGAAGGATTAACAAGTATTGCGGTAGTTGACAACGCTGCAAATGTTGTTGGTAATATTTCAACCGCCGATACTAAACTCCTCACACATACAAGTAGTCTACCTCTCCTCCAATCATCCTGTATTCATTTCATCTCTGTAATACTGAGTGAACGAGGAATTGGTGACGGAAAGGATTCTTTCCCAGTCTTTCACGTCAATCCTTATTCCACTCTCGCTCATACAGTCGCAAAACTCGTCGCCACCAGATCCCACCGCATGTGGGTCGTTGAATCTGCATCACCATCGCCCTCAGCTCCTGCAACCCCATCCCTCGCACAAGCCTCCATCGTTCAGCAACCAAGTGGTAATGGATCCGTACCACCTTCCCCTTCGTTCCCCGCTGTATCTGCTGCGGCTTTACCCGGTGCACGTATCTCCGGCCGTTTGACAGGCGTCGTTACATTATCCGATGTCCTCAACCTGTTTGCTCGCACAACAGGTCTCAATCCTTTGAATCCAAATGAATCCCGAGCGAGGAGAAGAAGGAGCTCAAGTGCTTCACTGAGACCAAGTATGGATTCCTCGAGAGGCGATTATCTCGATACAATAAGGGGTGAACGTGGATCGAGCGTAGATCTCAGGAGATGAAAATCCATGGGGTGGGAAGCGTGCGAAGCTTACTTTTCGATTTGAACGAAGAAAACGAGAACGAGACAAACGAACTGCGACGCAGTAGAATAATCGAGAAGCACGCCCATAGGCACTGGGTCATTGATGAAAACTCGCACTGCAAGTGACTTTTTAAGAGGTGATGGATAAAACAAACGAAGCCATTGGGTGTATAGGTTATGGCCTATGCAATGAATAGGTGATAGGGATTCATGGTGCGTACATCAGGACTTAAAAGTCTACCAAAGTAATGAAGTACCTCAATCAGAGGTGCGTTCGATCATTATAGTGAGCAAAGCATGGGTTATGATAGGTTTTAATTCTCTTTACACGCGTGCTCTTTTACTTTTCTTTCCTACGAATCGAAATGCGTGTAATGCCAGATGCGGTTTTGCTTCAGCAGATAGATACCATAGCACATGATAGGCCAGAGAAATCTAAATCTTCACTTCATTCAATTTGCTTGAATATTGTGCACCGAGTGCTATGCTAATATGTGTTATTAAATTTCGTGTCATTGAAGATTTGTTCTCCTCAACTCCATCTACACCCCTAACCAATTCCTTCGTCCAGGTGTAGCCATCTCGCTGAAACTTATTCGGGTTCGATGATATTCATGTTATGATATTCAGAATGTTGATAATTCTTTTTGTGTTCCAATAATCCGAATCGAATCATGACCCTTTATTAACAACAACGAGCTCTCTTCAAGATAGCCTCGACATGAACCGTTTATCATGGTCGAAGAAGATGAGATGTTGAGGAAGTTAACTACTTACTTGGGTGGTTTTCTCATTTTATTATATATTTCTTGCTAAAAATAGAGAACCTGGAAGGTGGAGTAATGTAATGACCAAAGAGTTTTTCCGCCTTATCCGACGGATATTCCTGGTCTTTGTTTTTGTGATTTACCCCAGCAAACCCAGCAAACCCAGCATCATCGTTTTTTTTTGAATTTCTAGCCTTTCTGGCTGGGGCGAATCAAAGTTACCGAGGATTTCAACTTTATCAATTGACAAGTTACAACATTATATGCATCATTTCTGACTCCTGAAAAGGATTCTTTCGAAAATCTACAAGCTTGGTCTCTTGAGCAGGGGTCCAAAAAGTATTACATGAGACCTCGGCCACGGCCATTCTTTCCCGGGAGGCGCAAGATTACATTAGAAAACGTTCAACAATAATCATCAATTGAACTTTCCACCGCACATATAAAAAGAATATAAAGATGGATAATCAACTATTGAATCAGCCAATCGATTCGAGCCAACAGGTTCAGCCGCAACCTCTTGTCATGAACGAAGATCCCAATCAACAAATAAATCCCGATCAACAAGCCTCTGACATCCGACCTGATATCCGACCCTCGCGGCAACGCGTCAAACGTGCATGTCAACCTTGTAAATCAAGAAAGAAACGCTGCGATGGTTCCGAGCCTTGCGCTACGTGTATCCGATATGGCTATGATTGTCATTATGAGCTTGGTCCCAGGAAACGACGAAGACCTGCTGTGAAGGACGATGCCGATGTTTCTCAAAGTCATAGTTCACCTGATGCGAGTATTCATCATCGAGATGAAAGGGAGGGAGCAGAGAGTGGAAGTACCCATGTACCGCAGCCTGGGGCCAAAGATACAAATCTTTGGGGAAAGGCATTTGCCACTTCTTTGGCTTTGAAATTGGATGCGGGGAAGTTGAGTAAACCCCATCTGGCTTGGAATTTGGGACTCAAGGATGAACAATCATATACGCAACCACCGATCACGAGGGTTATAGATCAAGCCGAGATGCAAAGATTGGCGAATCATTACTTCGATACTACACATCAAATCCTTGGTATCTTCAAGAGACATTTATTTGAACGCAAAATTATAGAGAGATGGGGGATAAACTTCAATAACTCCGATCCACATGATCCCATATTGTGTGGCGCTGCAGCGTTGGGATCCTTGTTCTCGGGTGGTAATCCAAGTCCAGCAGAAGCATCATTAGTAGAATTGGCAAAGATGGCCTTGGAAACCACGAGTGTGTTGAATTATCCTTCTCGGCATCATGTGGTAGCATGGGTCTTAAGGACTTTGTTTCTCAGGTGCACAGCTTGTCCTCATGCTGCATGGATTGCTAGTTGTACGACAATGCACATTATTGAGAGTGTAGGAATGGAAGATGATTCAGAGACGAGCAGTGCGGATGCGGAGCTTGAGCGCGGAATTGGTTGTGGGGTATTGAATATGCAGAGAATATTTTGGATTTCTCGTTTGATGAATTCATGGGTTGCAAACGATTATGGTCGGTCGAAGGTTACGGTGAAGATACCTGCACCTCCTTTTCCCTCACCAGAGGGTGAAATAGATATCACACTCGATTATCTCGCGTTGTTTCAAATATCCGAACGTTTGGATCAGGACGTCACTCACACAGCGGCGGAATTCGAAGCAGGGATCGCATCGTTATCTATCTTTAACGCTCGATCAGACGGGGCTATACTCTCGCAAACTAATCTATGCTTAGGGTTGTATCGTCGCCTTCGTCTTTTGTCCTCAAGTATATCACAAGAAGCTATTGATCAAGTGATATCTGTGGGCACAAAAGGCCTGGGGGCTGTTTTGCGAATGGTAGATCGTCGCCAACCTTGGTGGCATGTCGCCAATATTCCCTTCCAACTCGTCTGCGTCCTCCTGGCTATTGATACGCCAGAAGCACTATCACATATCGGCGAAGCCCTCGAAACTCTCGACGCCGTATCCCGCTGTTTCACTACTCGCTCACTTACTGAATCTGCAGCAACAGCTCGAAAATTGGTGGAATTATCTCAAAAGAGAAAACAAGAGGAGATTAATATTTTAAGTCAGGGTCTAAAGACGAGGGTTGAACCAATGGCTACAGGACAGCTGCCACTTCCGAATATGAATGGAAAACAAATGGTTCCATCGGCAATGGTGATGGGAAATGGGAATGGGAACGGGAATAATATGATGACGGGGATGCCGAATATTGGTTCAATGGATTTTGCGGGGTTTGATTGGGATTCGTTTTTGAGTATGGATATTCCGGTTCTGGATGCTACTGCGATTCTTTGAGGGAGGAGGGTGTGGATACAGGACTAATTATTTTGAGGCTTTTGATATCATGAAGTGTTTGTCGCCGGCATGTATATATGGATAGGTGAAAGGGATGAATGGTGGGGAAACGGGTACCGGAGATGCAGGAAATAGGATGTATTAAGTTCAAACCTCTACGTACAACTCAGATCACTCGGCATATAGGACAAGAGGGTAGAAATACTCGAGGGAGATTGAAGGAATCCAGGGGACAGGTAACTTTACCGGGGACATCTAAGGGTTTTCACGACTGGCTTTACTGAGAAAAGAACGAGCTTAGGAGCTATTCGCCTGTGTTTATAGAATTGTGGGGGGAGATCGGGGTTCTAGAGAATGTGGTTGTCCCTCTCCTAACCTCTCCTAACGTTACGGTGGCAGCGAAATGGAAGGGCGGTGGTGATTGGATATCTTGGGATATATAGCCTACATAGTTTACATTGAGTATAATAATTTTATGATTTAATGGTTTAGTTTGTAATGCTTTTTTTATATAATAAAATCAACCTTTAGTTTTTCGTAGCACGAGAGTAATTTGCCGTTTTATTGATTAAATAGTATATTTATTTTCTTTCGTTATATACTATAATATATCAATAAAAGTATAAAAACGTAATGAAATTAAAATTCTAAATAGAAAAATGTTATATATACAACAAACAAAAATTAAAACTTGTATATTAATTCAACTCCTTCTTTTCTCCTCCTGCCTATTATAATACACCCTGAGTTACGATAGTCTCCATCCCAATTACCCAAAAGGAAATATATATCGATCATCTCAATAGTAATATCTACCAAGCAAAAATCCTCTCCTTTTAATCAATGGAAAGAAAATGGCAAGATTGTTTGCACAGAGATCTCCCCCCCCTCTCTCCCCGGCATAATATTGGGAGGATCTTTCTAAACCCCCTTCCCTTGCAAAAGAAATCTTCTGCATCTCATCAAAGATTCCGTAGATCGGGTTCTCGGTAGGAACTTAAGTGGAGGTATGCTATGGTGGGTATGCTACGGTGGGATGTTTTGCGTAGGTATCGTATGTTTTGGAGGGAAGAGGGGTGTGTGGAGAAGATAAGATAGGCGCTTCTTTTCGATGGGTATTTTCTTTCGTTTCGAGGATTCCTGGCTGCGAAGGAGATGGTTGATTCGTTTACACTGATTGCCGGGTGGGTGTTGAGATATGATTGATGGAGAGTGGATTTTTCTGGATGTTGTAGTTACTTAAGGAACGTACAGGCAAGTCCATCTTCAAGTTGCTTTCCGGCGGATATCGAAATATTAGTCTGTCGGATCGGGGGATCCACCCGAGCTTAAACTTGCATTTGGCGATGGTGTACTGGGGCTTCACTTCCAGCTTACCGAGGAGCGTAATGTGTGTTCAGAAATTCGATGATGGACTAATTTCTGCACTTCACATTACTGGTCGCATGTCGCAGCGCTCTTCGTCGATGCAACTTGCCAACTTCGTGGTTGCAGCACCGGGGTTTTGTTGGATGAAGAGCATCAGCAGCAGCAGCAGCAGACAGACAGACGGCAACGACTTAGGAGTTATCGTTTGATTCCTCCTATGTTGAGATACCCGTCTATGTCTAACTCATCGTTGAATTTTTGTTACCAAAGGTTACCAGGCCAGCCAAGATCAACTGTTGTGTTTGTTGATTTTGACCCGCTTCCTTCTGGATGTTTTAGTCGGAGAGCGTACGACCATCTTCAAGTTGTTTTCCGGTGAAGATCGGGTGAGATAGTGTAGATGGAGCCCGATCATGATTTCAATCTTCTCAGGCCAGCCGGAACCAACATATCTAGGTTCATTGTTATCTCTGGCCACATGATATATTGGGATCCAGAGTTAATGAATGCGAATCCCGAGTCTTTTCTTCTCTTACCAACAGTATTGAATTGTCGGTAATTGAAAGAAACTTCAATGACGTGGAGCTGAGCTCGCAAAGGCCTATTAATTATCCATTTGCACCAACTATATTCTCCAAAAGACCGTCCACCGCACAGACATCAGACAATAAGTTTCCTCGCAGATCTAAAGATTCCCAGGCCAACCGAAACGAGCTGGTGTGTGGGTTCATCGTTACATCCAGCCACAGGACATTCGGGATCCATACTTAGGTAGTGAGTGTGAACGGCTCACCATTCCTGGGTCCAATCACCACCTCAAAAAAGAGGCATAGTGGAGTGTGTTAAATGCTCTGCCATTATGTTTGGGAAACTATCGTTGATAATTTGCAATCATATGATGGATGATCCCAGACACTACCGCTGGTAACTCAATCATAATATATCGCGGTGCTATCGTGTCGCCATTTCTTCCGAAATCGCGGGTAGGAGAGTGAATGCATTTCAGCTCTTGCAAGTTGCTTGAATACCGACCGGAGTGTGAGATGTCGAAACTTTGGGTATGCTATTGGGGAGGTACAGCTTTCGTCGGATAGTTACAGCTTTAGATCTGTAAGAGACAAAAGTTAGCTTGTTGTATAGCTTGCAGGCGATCGATCGACTGTTCATTTTGAATGGGGGTAAAACTCACCTTTGATTTCCAAGAAGACATTGCTATCATCTTGATAGCACTTTTCTCCGCCGTTGGCGGCCTGTTGTAGGGCTTAATTTGGAATGTTTATCATCTTGCTTTCAAGAAGGTTGAGGAAAATTGAGGAAGCTGCATCACAGAGTGCTTAGGAGAAGTCACTCGGAGAGCATGGTGTCTTGGTTATATCGATAGGCTCTGATCGGGTCGACTTGCTTTCGTGTGGCAGGGGGGAGGTGTGTCCAATAGGTTGTGGAAAATATGTTTTCTTTGATATTATTCTCCGATTGAGGTGTACTTATGTGCCGGTGGAGGAAAAAGCTGATCCCAGAGATGTAAGAAGGATCGGGAGAAAGTAAACTCTTGGGATTTTGCTCGAATGATCAAGTAATTGAGTGACCCATTCTTTCATGTGAGCGAGGATAACGAAATCGGAAGGTGGGAAGGTGGGAAGGTGGGAAAGTAAAAAGGTTGGAAGGTGAGAAGATGAAAAGGTCAGAAGGTGAGAAGGTTGGAAGGTGGGAAGGTGGGAAGGTGGGAAGGTCCACGACTGCAACTAAGAAGCATTCAACTGCGAGGGGCTGAAGTTGATCGTGGTGTGAGTAAAACCCCACTCATTCATTGACTTTGAGTTTGCATCGTTTCCTCCACTTCTCGTTCAGAATCTGCCGATGGTTCCAGGTAAACGATCTTGTTCTCTTCCGAAACAACCAAATCCATTTGAGAATACTCGTGGTAAAAACTTTTGGTAGCTTCTGCCATTTCAATAGCTCCCTCCTTGGATTCGAAGATTGATCGTCGAAGTTCACAGCCGGATATGGCAGGAAGTGCTAGCATCCAATGTTCGGACTCGGGGATTCTACATGTTTCACCTCGTTCACTTGAATAACCTCGGTGATGCCAGGTGCAATCGCAGCACTTTAATTCAGGGAGAGCATCAAGTTCTTTGATTTTATCCATGATGGTTGTAGCAATTTCACTTCGAATGTCCTCGAGGGTTTGGTGGTTTTCGACTTGATGGATAGCCTCATGTTCGGCTTGTATAAAAGCGGAATGTCCGAGTTGAGTTGAAGACATCGTGATGGAGGATTAACGATAGTAAGGGTAAGGGTTGAAGGTATGTCTGAGTTATGCTAAAGATATTTTGGCAAGAGTCTAAAGCTTCTTCTCGTTGTGGAAGTTGGTCGATATTTCGTTATTCAAATTTGTAGGTGGTCGAGTATGAAAAGATTGGTTGTGGACAAGAGGAAAAGGATTCAAAGAAGAGGAGAGGTGCGGACTTAAATACCCCCAGAGCAACTAAATAGTAGACTAAAACAAGAAAAGATGCCTAGTTCAAATCTAAATTTCAATAGTCATTGACAAATGTTTGGGCCGGACGAAAGGTAGTAAAACCGGGCTAATTAACCCGGTGTATTTTTCCCGGTATTTTGAAGCTTGGCAATTCTTTTTGCCTTGAAAGGATAAAGTAAATATATTCTATAAGATATTATTGGGTAAGGGTAGATGTTCGGGTATAATTATGTGATAATTATATAAGTAGTATATAAAGCTAGAAAACGTAGAGGATTAGCTTCGAAAAGGTATTACGTCAAAAGCGAAAATAAGGATTTTGGACGATAAAATATGATTCTTTATTGTAATCGGGAATAAGGTTATTTTGAAACGATTATATTGAACGATCGTGTGATCTTTACTTGTAGGTTACCTGGTACTTGATAGGTTTTAAGGTAAATACTCTATAAAATCTTTACAGGATAGGATTAATACTCTAAGACGTTAAATACCTGCGAGTAGGGTAAGGTGCTCAAGCTTGCTAACGATCGAGATTTAGTCCAAATTGACTAGAACTAATTTTTCGATAGTTTATATTTTTACACCATTTTCAATAACCCAGGTTCTAATATTGAAGCTAAAGGCCTACACGATCCAGTAATTGTGTAGAACTACATAAAATATTTATCCAAGCCCACTATGACCATCTCTTCTTGTAATCTTGACTCTTCCACTACCACCACCTCCTCCCCACACCGACTGAATTTTTATTGTGGAATAGGTAAGAATAAAGTGAGACCTTGTCTGATAGAGTCTTCGGATCATGAGGGAAGTCAAGACTTTCAAGTGACGGGCATCATTCGACAAAATTCATCCACTTGGAATTCATGAAGTTTTGCATAATTCAAAGACCAAAATCTTTTAGTAAAATTCAAACGCCACTGGTCTAATAGTCTTGGTTCATCTTGCCATTACTAATCATGCTTTAGTCTACTTTGGAATGACTGGTCGGCTTTCCTCGGCTTCTCTTGAATACTTCGCGGCTAGGTTTCTAAAGCTGAGGTGGATATTTTCTGAGTCATATAGATCTTCTTAAGCTATATATAGTAAAAATTTCCCAATTCAAGTTCCCCGCAATCATTCTCCTGTGGGAAATAATCAAATACTCAAGGCTTTGTATTTCAACTAGCTATCGTCATCATCAAACTTTTATTTCTTGAGTTTTATTTACATCGAAGTGGCCTATGATGCGGTCCTACTAGAAACGTTTCTCACCGGCCTACCATAGTCCAATGACTCATCGATATTAGACATGAACCAAATGTCACTTAATGTCCGAAAATATATATTCGTTCTAGAAGTACTGTCCTATTATTACACTAGAAAATTAGTTTCCCTCGATGTTCTCGCTTAAATTTAGTACCCCTTAGGCCCCGCATTTATTTCAATTGCCGGTCACGCTAAGCACTTTTCATCCTCTTCAATGACGTAATAAGTTATAAACACTCGATTTTCATGAACATTTCGTCCGAAGAAACTTTTCATTTGGAAATCATGAAGAGCTCCGATTGCGCAATCAATCGGAAGATACCTCGGTGATAATGGTCTACATGTAAAACGCTTTGAAGGATCAATTGCCTAATACTCTCATGATGCATCTACTAGCTATCACAGTCTTCCCACGGAGCATACTTTATCTCATAGAAACAGGCGGTAAAGCGTTGCTTAGCTAGTAAATTGATATTTATACAATTTAAAGCGTATTTAGTTGGAAAGTGGATTGAAACACATAGAAAGCGGTGGCTTGTGTTTTTTTTGTTGGAAGTGGAACTTGTGTATATTGTATGTGTATGTAAATACCTAGGTACTAATCTATGAGAGAGTTCCTAGTAAGGTGGGTCGACTAGCATGGTACCTTAGCCCTAAGCTAGTACACCTGAGGTGTATAACACGTGTTTCCAACACTTTTAGTTGAATCGCATGGGTAAACTCTCAAGATGATCAAAACTACAATTCAAACCGGTATATATGAATAAATTCATGACTTTACACCTGGCCATGTAGGCTTCACAGTCCGCGACGGCCTATGGTCTCTCAAACTACTACAATATTCACCAATGGCCTAAGGCTCTTCTTGCAAAATCATTGGCATGCTAGAGTTCTGAGTTTCATTATTTTACATGTGAAGAAGTTTTCATTTGTGTATTCGCTTCACTTGCAAAAAAAGATAGGTTGAATCGTAATGGTGGAAAGCATCATACATTGTCTTCAGTAGAAGCATGGACTAGTTGAATCCACAATCCCAATAGATACACTCTGTGTCATCCACTAGATACAGAGCCGCCACCCAAAACGTTGAAAGAAGATGACGCCAGCGGCTATACAAATTTTACAAAGTCATTGCTCAATGCTGGTCCCCGTAACTCCTGAGCTCCATACCAATCCACGAATTGAACAGGTCCCATATTTTCTTAATCCAATAATTTCCTGCCTTCCTCCATAGCTTTCAATTCTTCATCCTCAAAGTCGAAAATTTTCAACACCTCCGATACCTCGTTCTGATATTCGTCTAATGCATTACGAGACCGCTCGTTCGGTCCCCCTGGTGGATACGTTTGGTCCAAAGAACGAATGAACATGAGAATTATGGCTACACACATTAGAAAGGCGATGAGGAGGGCGATGATGCCGAATAATGGTTTTAAGAAGTTTGTTATAATGCGATTGCATGGGGAAGGTCCGATGGCTTGGCATTCCATTTTGATGTTTGAGCTGAGAAGTATTGTGTGTGCTTTGAATCTGAATGGAAGAAGTGGTTGAGATGGTTTATATAATGAAATTTGTGGGAAGGGAAAAGATTTATCTACGATGGTGAGTGATGCTAAAACAAGCTTTTTAGGTCTATAGCTTTTAATCAATTTTGGGCATCTTGGCACATCAGCCTAACTTGAGACTAAAGAATGACCCACTGCCGGAAACAGAGTAAGTTGAAAGTGGGTCATCAGTTTTAGGTTTAATACATGCCAAGGAATTCCACGGCTCTACACCAAAATCGGTGGAGTAATGGAAGGGTTTTTAGGACGCCGAAAATATCTCATATCATGGGGGTGGGATAAGAAAATATGGTAGTCCAAGTCTTGGGTCAAATTCCTACAGCCAAAATCATGTAAACTGAGAGTAATGATCTCTTGGTCAGTTGAACACATACACGTCAATTTCATGAAAATAATCGCGTGTAATTAATCTGATGCTAAGATTACAACCTCATTTGGTACCAGATTGAGCTTGGCCAGCCATTGCCCGGAAGAAGATGACGAGAAAGGACTGTTTTTGTCGACTGGGGGGTTGGGCAGGATACCTTTTGATTGGGTAGATGCCGGCGAGGAAGTTGATGTTGTCGATGTCTAGCAAGTTTGCCAAGCTTTTTCTTGAAGCGTCGAGGGGTGCGCATAGGCCATCTCTTGGATTTCTCTGATTTCTTCCTATTCCAACGCTCCATAAAATGCAATGCAATATAGATATCCTCGTCGATATCATCAGTAATACCCCTCAATTCGGAACCCGGTGTCAATATGTGTTCGATTAACTCCAATTCTTTGTTTTCATCATTGAGAAGGAGACTTCGTCGAGCACGACGATTGCTACGGTCATTCAGAAAGTAGTCATACCTGGGGTATACGCTATATTTGATCCCCTGGTTTCTACCATAATATCGATGAGATGTTGATGCTCGCTCCAGTATTATTAAAGGGCAAATCTCAACTTTCTTGATTGGTAACCTTCTGAACGAGCGGACCCACGAGAAGTCCATGGGAGATTGCAAGACATCCTTGAAATCCTGTTCGGTTATTCTTAACCAAAGAATAGCGGATTCGAGGCTATAAAGATGACTAGACATATAATCGCATAGTGCAACAAAATCCTCGGCGAAAGGTTCGTCGAGATCATCTCGAGGACTAAACTTGATAGAGATGTGATTGATGCAAGGATGAAACAATCTGTTTCGTTGTAGCCAAGTTAAAGATTTCTGAAAAACACACTATTAGCTATTATTTAATTGTGTGAGTTGAATAATGTTGTAGAAAAATGAATACCTACCTCAATGACAGGATTATTATTGTCTGATTCCCACTCCTGTTACAGCATTTCATACCCCAAATAATACGCGTACTGATAAATCCCAAGAAATTGACTAATACTTCCTTTGCCTTTTGGCTGCCACTATCTCCCCGTATCCTCAACGCTTCTGCAAATCCCCTAATCCAACAAAACTCTCCAACAGAATGCTTTTGCCAGATGCCAGTCTTTCTTTCGAAGGTTGGGAGATTAGAGTCATACTCTGAGGGGAGCCATGCGAGCTGGGTGGCAAACGGGTCCGGGACTATGGGCTTTTGAGGGTGCATTAATTGGTCGTCAGTCCTAAGCCAATAAGTGCGGGACTGTCTATCGGTTGATACAGTTGAGACTTTGACAGTGAGTTCGTAAATATCCTCTCTAATTGCGAAGGGTAAGAGCATTAAATTTTTGAGTAGCCTATGATGGGTATCAGCATCACTCTCTATTATTGATGGTGGGGTATTACCAGTCTGAAGAACAGCCATTGCCATTGAAATGATATGGTATTGTTTGACCACAAGGCCTGAACTTTGTGACTGATGGTTTGTTCCAATGGCCTGTAAAAAACTACAATATATTTGTAACGCTATTGAACCCCCATCAGGTCCTTCCATAACCATACACCCATATCCAAAGCACAGTATCCATCCTCATGTCCCATGCCTTTGCAGAAACGGACCTTTTTCGACGAGCTTGTTTAATTTTTCGATGACACCATTAATCCGCCTGTCGACCGCTTCTCTAGTCTCAAACCTCTTTGGCCTGCCCCCAAATCGAAAGCCCCTAGGAAGGCTCATTTCATGTGGTTTCACCTCGCTGCTGGCGGTATATTCATCGATGGTCGTGACCGTCATATTCAAGTTGCCAGCGTATCCTTCATTCTTCTGTACCTGCGGCTGCGAGGTTGTCTCCACCGCATCCCCTCCCACAACCTGATGCTCCCCCTTTGTCTCCTGATCCCAAATATGTTTGACATCCGCCATACGTGGGTGAACGGGTTTCCCATTGTGTGGTCCAAATGACCCAAGCCCAAAATCAAATTCGTCCTCAGATTTTATGGGACGTATCAATAGATTTTCCATAGTCATTTTGGGTTTTTTTAATTGGAACAAAACCTTTATGTGATGCTGATAGCGATGATAAAGATTTATATTATACAAAAGATTATTGTCGACTTTCCGGTTTTCTTGTGAATTTCAAATATTATTCTGAAGAGAAGAAATGTTAGCATCGGAAGTGGGAGAAAATCTCCGAATATATTCATAATCTTAGCAGTTCAAATGGAAATATGTTCTAAAATTCGATGGCAGATGTTCGGAGTTTATCGCTCCCATCGGGGCGTCGATCCGGGCCCCCCTAAATCACTAGCGAGAGATGGACTCTAAGCTATTTTTCCAAGGCTACAGTGCAAAAAGCTATAATCATGTCGAGATTTACTTGCCGCAAGAGCAATTATCTTGTGGTTCCGACACAATCGCAAATCGTGATTATTAAACCGGTGAGAGTTCTCGCGCGCATGGTTATTAATCTTTGTCACTTCAGTGCTTCGGTTCAGTTGAATGAGAATTTGAACTTTGGAGCGATTTAGAAATACCCAGAATATATTCCGAACCCTAACCTTTATGCCTCTAAAATCAGAATCCCTGCTTAGCGTTTCTCAATTTGCTAAAGGAATACGGTACTAGGATTCAGATCCTCGTGTTTGCTCTCTCCCGTCAAAGCATTGACACCACCCACCTACACTTTTACTGCGGAATCTTTCTTGGAATAGAATGACCCCCCCCTCTTTCTAAACAATTCCCACCAGCAACTCATACTCATACCCACATCTATGAACGAGATACATACATAGCGAACATTCCAACGCAAACCCAGCAAAAATTTCTCCATTTTGTTATCGTCGGGGACTACGATGAGTCCGCCGGGAATGTAAATTCCATGATATTTTCAAGTCATTTATTTCACTTTTGCCCTGCCGAGTCAAATGCCTACCCCAAATATCCAAGATCTTCCCTTCAAGCCCAACTAGAAGAGTTTTGGAAGTCACGATGAAAAATTGCTTAGACAGGAGTCCTCGATGCGTTCGATATGTCAATCTCGCAAAGC
Organism: Myriosclerotinia duriaeana; assembly: GCA_002162615.1. Classification (NCBI taxonomy): domain Eukaryota; kingdom Fungi; phylum Ascomycota; class Leotiomycetes; order Helotiales; family Sclerotiniaceae; genus Myriosclerotinia; species Myriosclerotinia duriaeana. Next base: position 848,938 of record NGKI01000015.1, on the reverse strand, counting down.
AAATCCGTGAACATGCCGATTCTCCTTCACAGACACTTCATCCTTTCATCATATATTGCCGTGTATTCTCACCAAATCGTACAGATTCTCTAGCTTTTGCAACAAAATCCCGCGCATATATGAAATATGAAAGACAGAACCTACACGATCAGTATTGCAACAATATTCGAAACATATTTCCACAAATCTCCACCCCGTTGTCTCTAGAGCCTTTTAGTAATTGTGATCAGAACCACGCGCCCATAGATTGTGCCCGGATATGCACGAGTATCCATCTATATTTTGTAGGGCTGATTATTTTCTGTGTAAAAAAAGAAGAGCGAATTATATGAGAATACTCAGACGCTCGCAGAACACTCTAATGCGAGAAAAGTTTCAATAGAACCACATTTTATGATTAGTTTACCATACCAATGCCTCTCGACCTGGCAGATTCTCACAGCATCCATCCGATAGCTTCTGGTTAAAGTCAATGCTACAAACTGCTTGAAATTCCAAGACTCTCTCAATTTCATACTGCACTCTACATTATCCGATACCCTACCCAAACCTCCAAACCTCCAACTCAACTATCCTCTCCACTATTCCCGTCACCCAAAATGACCCTTAGGCACAAACATACTCGGTCTATCCACCTTATTCAACTTAACAATCCTAAAGTCAATAACCTCTTCCTCGCCACCCCCTTCACCAGTAGCCTCTCGATCCATTTCCACATAGCTCTTCAGGATATCATCCAAGCTTTGCGCCCAAATCCCACTCGGCTCTTCGTACAATTTAAAGAAGGGGAATCCCAATTTCGCATAAAGTTTTGCCGTGATGGGTGTAGGTGGTGCTTCTTTTCCTGTGATCCTACGGAACGTGTTTGGGCCAAAGAGTTGTACGTTGATTGCCACTCGGTTGGCGATATCGTAGCGACTAGGATCGATTGTATCTTTCTCGATGACTTGGTGAATTAGTCCTCCGGCTGCTATGGCTTGCTCTTCAAATGCCGCCATCCATTCCTCGCCGGCTGCCCCGCCTCCGCGTAGTCTCAAAACCAGGTGTATCGTAGTCTCCTATTATATGTGTGAGTACAGAGAATGAAATTCCATATCAAGCTAGGATCTGACCAACCATTAATATATTGTAGTCAGCAAGCGTCCCTAGGGGGCTTCATTAGCATAGCCGATTCTGTGGGCATCTGAATGCTACCGTAACTCACTACCATCTTCGAGCTGCTTTCCAGCAAAAATCAATCTCTGTGAATCTATCGCTATGCCGAATATATCACTTATCCGAGCTTTGACGTCACTAATTGTCATGGAAAGGTTCACGTTAATAACTTGCTTTTCACCGACCAATTGTTGGATGAATATCCGATAGGGGCGTATGGGATTGGTCGGTGACCCCACATATGTTGGAATAATCTCAAATTGAATTCCGGCGAGCGTATCCGAGCCATTTACTTGAGCTTCAACCGAATATCCTGAGCCAACAGGAGCAGCCACAAACTGCATCACTTTGCCATTTGACTGAGCGATACCATCAAGCCATAGTTGGTTGGGCACAACAATATAGTCTTGCCTGTTGTTGACCGAATCCTGCTGGCCCTGCGCCGCAAGCCTGTTCTCGCCTGAAATGACATTGACAGCTCCAACGAAGATCTTGATAGCGAAAGGATGCCCGCTATACGATTCGAAGTTGATCCAGAGTGCTTCTTTTTCTAGTCCACTTGTTAGAATATTGTAAAGTGGCGAAGGCTTACTATCAGAAGAGGTAACGGACGATGAATGGGAATAAACACCCCTCCCTTTGCAACTATATTGTTTGGCAACTTCGAAGCGTATTTGTCGATTGAGTAGATGGGGAACTTTCCAAGATCAGGTGGTAGTCGATAGGCTACTCCGTTATCGGGAACTCGTACTGTACGTCGAAACGAAATGTATACTGCATTGTTCGCATGGTCGCAGATACGAAGACTATCGCCGAAAGTATTGAAACCACCGGCATAGCCGCACACGATTTCGACCGGTTCTCTGTGTGTTCTTCCGACTTGATCCATCTTCGGAAGGAGTATCACGTTGATTCAACCACGATTGATAGTGATTTACTCCCATACCAAGGCGTGGGAAGTCTTCTCCTTAAATACCGACACTGAGACAAACATCTCTTCCAGAAGATACTCCCCCATCAACCTCAGTATCAAACTCAAGAATCATATAGAAAAAAACCGAGACATAGAATTGGTAACTCTCACCTTATAATTCCTTTAGGGAGGAACTTCCACGGCGTCGAGATGAAGGGAAATAAACAAGTCATTTTCAGAAACCCGTCGAAAGTAGCAGCATCTTAAAACAACACAATAAAGAAAAGATTCTCCCAGAACCCAAAAACAAAACATCATGCAATAATCCGCCATCATTCTCCAGGTTACTTGAGAAGAAGACAGAATTCCAGAATTTTATATCGTAAACGATGCAAGAAAAAGAACTTACAAGAAAATGGAAAGACGAAAGAAAATGCCCCTTCCTCCCACATCAAACTAGCAAATTTCCAAAAGAATTCAAAACACTAGCGCTGCATTGCACTTGCTGCATCTAGCTACTCCAATCCGGTCACGAGAATTTCGTTTAATATGAAACCTAAATTTACAGAAGCTTCAGCATGAGAAATATGGAAGAGTCACGTCTCAAAACTGATCTGATGAAGTTAAATCATTAGTATGAAAACGAAAGGGGAAGATATCCCTTACGTATATTCAGCAGAGACTCTACATAGTACATTGAGACTCGTACCTAACATGTCTTGGAGTTGACCTGCTAATAAGGATTTAGCTCAAGATGTCTTGCATGGGGCATTGAGCGGTTCACAGGGAAATAGCATGACGATGAATCCTTTGTCATTAGCTACCATGATGGTGCAAGCGCTATGTTTGAGAATCTACGACCAAAATTCATATCGTGATCATCTGCCACTTCTTCGTAAAGATGACAAAAAGTATCTCCTCCACCGACCGTTCGTCAGATCTCAATTAGATCTGTTGCTGACAACAATTGAGCTTCTTAGTTTTGCGGCCCTTTCGGCACCTGGGATTAACGTAGCATTCTGTCATGTGAGTAAGCAAGAAATTGGCTCACTGGCATATACGCGCTCCCCATCAACCATGACACGTTATTCATGAAGAGGAATTCCGGCAAGACGTTGAATCATTTCCGCGCGAGTTCGTTCCTCCAGTGCAATCCACGGGGCCATTCAGAGCGATAATTTTTCCGCCCTCTATGAATACAACACCGATGGCCCATACGCTTCAAGCTATTCCAGCTTCATAGGCATCATCTCAATCTGTATTCCACGAACTTCGTTCTTCGCCGCTGATCCGTCTTTCTACGGAGTAAGTAGCCAGAACCATTTTTGCATAGCGACAAACGGGGTGATGCCACTTCCATCCTTTTTTCGCAACTCCTTCCAACCATTGCTGATCTTGTTGATGGCTGCCAGGTGATGTGCTCATAGGCTAGCTATCACCCGCAAGTTGCAACTCCAGATACAAGCAACCTATATACAAGTAATCTATATACCTAATCATCCAATTACACTTGAAGATTAAGAGAAGGTTTAGCTAATAGAAAGCTACTTGAAAAATCTCCAACTTACTATGGAGTTGGAGTCTAAGCCAAAGAGATATCTATTAGCCCCCTTTTTCATCCTAACGATTAGAATTCACCATTAAACGATCTATGAAATCGCTATCAACAGAAGTTTGGCTCTTATGCGTCACATATAACTCTAGGTTGGTTATGAATGAGGGGTGGGGGAAAACGATTGCCTTTAGCTACCTAGGTAGCAACAGGAATATAGCTACATTGCCCATCTTTAGTTTTTATCGCCGAAAGTCCTATTCCTGATATCCTTTTAAATATTGTTCAAGCCCAAATATATTCCGACATCCTGAACATTGCAAGAACCCGTCCCAACTTCTCTAGAAGCCAGTCACAATCCTACGCTTTCGGACCCGAGCCTCCAACTCCCCCACCGGTGTGAACGTTCCCTTCGTACCCGAACGATCAAGAGAGACCTCACTGAATCCGATAATCTGGCCGTCATCCGGAGATTTCTCTTTGCCTCTCAACTGGTCGAGTTCACCAACACTCTGCACTGCAAAATCTCCTTCAATGCCAGAGAGTTCCTCGTACATCTTGTAGAAGGGATACCCGAAGCTGGCATAAGTCTTTGCCGAGATTGGCGTTGGTGGTGGCTTGATGCCAACGACCCTCTCAAATACTTCAGCGTGAAGCAATTGAATGTTGAACATCAGGGTATTGTCTTTATCCCAATCTACAGTTGGAACAAAGTCTTTGACAATTGTTTGTTTGATGAACCCTCCCGCAGCGATTGCCATTTCCGAGGTCCTTGTGCTTGGTTCGAATGCTTTAGGAGCTGGGCCACATCCGCCTCCTATCAATTCTTTGACCAGTTGGATATATTAATTCTGTTAGAGTAATCCCATTTTAGCAAACATTGTTCTGGCAATGTTTATCAGAAAAAAAAAGGGGGAGGGGGAGGGGGAGGGGAAGAGTAGTCACATACAGGTTCAACACCATACTCAGCCAAGCTTTTCCCTAGATATCCATGTCAGTGATAAGCTTGGTTAATCCGTCGGAAAATCTTACCCCTTCTCATGCTTTCGGCATCGTATAACAAACGTTGCTCAGCAACTGGGGTACCCTCGATCCTCTCCAATTTCATCATCAGGCCCTCCACTGTCATAGCGCTGTTGAATTTCATCCAGATGTTTCTTCCTGTATCTGTCCTCACACAAACATCTCCATCGTGACCGTTTTTAGTCACTGACGGGATAACTTCGATTTGAACTCCACAGACTCGATCTTCTCCGGTAAGCTGGGATTCGACAGAGTATCCACTACCTACAGAGGTGGCAACAAATTGCATTACTTTTCCATCAAGCTTGTTGATACCATCAAGCCATGGCTGACCAGCGGGGCCTGTGACGATATAGTCCTGAATTGATTTTTTCTTTTCGAGTAAAGCCTGGCGCCTCAAATTTGTTGCCAAAGACTCGACTGTAGGTTCTCCAGATATAGCATTGATACCACCAACTTGTACCTTGACTGCGAATGGATGATACGCGTGAAATTTGATCCACATTGCCTCTCGCTCTGCGACAGTATGTTAGCTTCACGCAAATGCGGGTCTAGCGGATATGCTTGTTTATATCGACGGGCACGAAAGGTGTGCTCCAAAGTAAATCACTGGGAAAACTTACGATGGATTGGCACAAACACTCCACCCTTGGCTACCATAGATTCTGGGAGTTGATCGCTGTGTTTGTTGATCGAGTAAATCGGAAAAGCTCCGCAATCAGGAGGAAGGCCATATGTATTTCCATTGTCGGGAACACGAATGGTGCGACGAAGGGAGATGCCCAGGGTTTCGGTGCTATAGGTGTGTCTATAGGTGAGGCAGATCTTTTCATTGCCCGAATTCATATCTCTCCAGTCGCAGCTGTCCTTCAAAGTCACGCTCAAAAGATTGTCTTCTTTAACAGAACCCATGCTAAAGACGATTAACAAGTATCCCATACAATTACAGCCGTAGCAAACTTACTTGGGATGTATCCTTCTCGATGAATTATCTCGGGTAAGGGAATCTGGGTGATTGAAATCGTGGAGGATGAGTCTCTTCTCGTCCTACACAAACTTTCGATATCAGAGCTGAGAAGAATATCAACCAAAAGATCGTGATATTCTTGATTAAATAGAGACGCTGCCCTCTGTGAGCTGTGAGATGTTTGAACTTAAAGAAAGGAAGTTTTCCAATCAAGAAAAAATTGTTGTGTTCAAATGGGAAAAAGCAAATAGATCAAGAAGCCAAACCAACTAATAACTAATAAGGTTGAAGCGAAATGCAAACGCGTTGAATGGAGAAGCCGGGTATCATGATTGCTCTATGAATCGAGAATTGAAAAGATGGAATAGTGAGAAGTCGAAAAAAAAAGGATGACCCAAATCACTACATTCGATTTACAATTATTATTATAATTATAATAAATAAAGGAAATTAAATAAAGAATATATAGCAATGAATGTTCTCCGTGCAATTTTTATTACTTTAGCACTATCCTAAATAAATCCCCAACCCTCCTCATCACCTCGTCACCTCGTCACCTCGTCACCTCATCCTCATTCCTATTCTTATCCTCATAACCAAAATAATAAAAATCAAGTAAAACATATAAACAACGCCTAAAAAATAGATGGATAAAACAATCCATAACCTGACCCAACCCAACAAGGTCCTTAATCCTACACCTGTCCAAAACCATCCTATTTTATCCGATCCAAAAATTCCACGCCCTATAATGTACATTTTCGATCCAAAAGAGTTGGGGGAAGTACCCCTGAGAATTCACTCTCATGGACTGCCAAAGAATACATCCTCTTCATTTCTGAACAATCCAGAATTATCAGTTGGGGCGCCGAACATAGTATCGAATTTGCCTATCAGAAGATCCGGATCACGCTCCAGCTGTGTAACACCGCCGCTTCCTGTTCCAGCAAAGGCCTCCAAAAACATATCATCTTGTTCAGTGATGTTTGGCAAATTACTGAGTTCATCACCATTTGATACCGCATCTAAATCATAGTAGTTGGCACTTGCTGTGGGCGAAGAAGAAGACTGGCATAAAGCAGGTGGAGAATAGTTGCTTTGAGCAGATTTGGCAGGTGATCCGGGGTTTGATGTAAGATGCTCAAAGTTGGAATGAGTGCGAAATACCGATGGTGTATTTGTGGGTTGTATTGCGTTTGGCTCGACGCCTTCTGCAATTGACGTCATTGAAGATATCGAAGATATTGACGCTGCAACCGATGAAGACCTTTCTCTAGAAAATTGATAGCTATCGTGTGTGGAGAGAGAGCTTTGAGAATAGCCATAGTCCCCAAAAGGCTTATCATCAAGTACATCCAAATCACTGCGAGGCGATTGAGCGCATGCACTTTCCGAGTATTCTGATGATGATGTTTCTGATGGGCTGGCCTTGTTCTTGCTTCGAGTTCGCGATGACTTTTCAACTCGTTCCTCATCGTCCGGTCGATTCTTCCTTGGTCTTCCTCTCTTGACTGTCTTCTTGACCACACCTTCAAAAGCACCAATGCACATACCACGCTGTCTGTGACGAGTCAAAGCATCATGCCTCGCAAAGCTGTTTCCACATTGACATGGATAAGGTTTTACACCACTATGAATTTTCGCATGTCGTTTGAGATCGTGCTGGCGTACGAAGCATTTGTGGCAATGTGGACACTGAAATTGTCTGTCACCAAGATGAGTCTGAACATGTGACTTGATATTCTCCTTTCGACCAAATCGCTTACCGCAATCTGGATACAAGCAAAGCCATTTCGTATCACCAGGTTCCGGTGCTTGAATGTAGGTAGCAATGTCATCAATGGTGATTCCAGTATCGGTAATTGACTCTTCAAGGTTGATACTCGACACTGATTCGGATCGTCGGTAAGACTGGGCAGGAGAGCTACAGGCTGGCTCTGAAGGTGGAAGACCATGGGAATAACTCGACATAGGATAAGGTGATGTATCTGGTGCTTCTAAGATTGGTCGATTCGTGAAAGGATCTCTGAATACATTTGCGCGAGATTGTTCTGGAGTTGAAGGATATGATAGATCTTGTGAAACATTGGAAGAAGTCGGTGAGTATTGTGCCGTTTGAAATTGTGGGTCATTCTTCATAAAATCGAGGTTGATAGTTGACATATTCATGAAATTCGATGTTGGCATTGGTGCAGAGTCAAATGTGTTGGCAGTGGGTATTGGACCAGATCCTGGTGGGGTGGGTACGGCTTTCATCTCAGCCTCTCTCCTCATGTCGTCAAAAACATTCTTTGCTCTCTGATTACTTTTAGGCTTAATCGTCTCCTCCATGGATGTATCATAGTCTTCACGAAACCTTTGTGGGATGTGCTCTTGCTTGATTGTCCGGTTGAATGGGCTATCCAGAGGAGCTGGGGGAAAGTAATCTAGAGTAATGAGAATATGTCCGGAAAATCGGGATGACGAGACTTACTGGTAGAGTTTGCATCTGGAGGTGTAATAGGTTTTTGCGGTGATTTCAAAGCTAGGTTCTCGAATTGAGCAACTCTATCCAAGATCACACCACTAAGCCTTCTCGATGATCTTCTGCTGTGGTTTGCAGAACTTGGCTGTGAATTGACACTTTGAATATCAGATTCGTTGAAGAATTCCATGAATGTCGGTGTCATTGCTGTGTTGGTAGCGAAAAAGTCAAAGTCGTTGCTCCCGTTGAAATTTGGGTCGACTGGTATTATCGGGTTCATTGGACCGGAATATGAATATGAGTGTTGATGACCTTGTACTTCATATGGATTCGAGCATCCGGAATCGAAAGATTGTCTGTGTGGGGTGACGAGTGGTGAAACAAATTGGTTCTCGTCATTATCGTAGATTGGAAATGGCTGCTGGCCCGGGCGAACCAGTCTCTGCTGCTGCGTCTCTCGCAAAATATGCTGTTGTGTCGTTTGATATCCTATGTTAGTATTACTTACCGATTGTCCCTGCTGTTGGATTGGTCGTGGACGGGTATCCAAGCTCATTCCACGTCGGTGAGCATGTCTTTGTACCGGTGGCAGGTTATTAGCCTTCACTGCATCGAATGCGGTTGGTGTCGAATTTTGTCGTCTGTGTTGTCGATGTCGATTTTGAAGGTTGTTGGTTGGATTAGACAGCATTATGAATGCTAGAAAGAGTTCGGAAATGTCGTCGATTGAAAGTATTGCAATTAAGCAAACCTATATGTTCCGAGACTATGCATTGCATTATTAGCGCCATGATCAATATGTGAAGATAGAGCGGTCTAGATATAAATATGGATACTCTGTACATACCCTCACGCAGCGCAAGCCGTTAGGCCGGGCAAAAATTTTGATCTTAGAACTGATCAGCAGTTATTGACTCTATTTTGAGTCCTTCTTAATAGATATAGGACTTCCTCAGCCCTTTGAAGTCTGACAAGGCGCGAAAGAAGGAAAGAAAGGAAAAGGTATAGGAAGTGTTGTCTCTTTTGGTTTGGTAGATGCCAAAGAACAGTATAGAATAGATTATTTTGGAGAATGAAGTTTTTGAAATTTGGATTTGGATTTGGATTTGGATTTGGATTTGGATTTGTGGAGATGTTGTGGAGAGAGAGATTTTGATGATGATGATGATAATGATAATGAGGGGGGGGGNNNGGGAGGAGAAGTGAAGAAATTGAAGGTTTAGATAGTTAATTCAGCGCGCACTTACCTCCTCTTCTGGATGTTACTAGGTCTCTCAGGGCGTCAAAAATCAACAACTTTATGTTGGGATAGCAACCGATTCGCGACATTCATCCAATCGATCCATGTAAACAAAAGTGAAGTGTTCGGATAAACTAATAAATCCGAGTACAGTGGGTCAGTAGTCTTAATAAGTGGTTGATACAATGATACCTAATTTGATAATTTCTTTAAATTAACCAATCATTACGGAGTACCTAGGTACCGCACCTAGTAATGAATTATGTTTCTATTAATACGGAGTAGGATCTTATTTAATTCCTCTATCTATGTTCTATTATGTTTTTGTATAATTGATATTTACTTACCTAATTGGTAGGTATAAATAATACCTATCTTCTAATAAATTATTTTGAATCTGATTCAAAAGAAATCTCTATTTTGAACCAATCATAGGCTCAAATCAATTTTGATTTTCTTTTCCTGGCGATCCTAAGAACTCACCTGCTGCTGCCCTGGCACCCGTCATCCGTGATGTTCCAATCTCCGGGTGAAATCGTTTTAAATACCAAAAGCTTTGGCTACACTAGTAGTAACACTACGGGCCAAGTTGAACATCGGTGTTTCCCTATCAACATCACCGTTCCCTTTCCCCTTACCCAAGTTAACCCTTCCCCTTCCCCCCTTCCCCTACCCAAATTCTAAATTTTAACTGCCATCCATTATTGTATTGAAAAGGGGAGATAAGAATAGAAATAGAATATAATTCATCTGATCTGACCTGACCTGACCTGACCTGATCTGAACTTCTTCAAAAACAATCTTACTCTTTCCTTCCTTTCTTCCTTACTTACATTTCCTGCTTTTCATGAACCAACCCGAATTCTCAATCTGCGCGGATTGGATTTTAAACTACTACCCTACCTACCTAGTACACCAACCTTGCAATCAATACCTTAGGTATAATCCTGGAATAATAATACACCCACCACCCACCAGGTGCACTCATCCCTTGTTCATAAAAGTTGTGAGCGCATAACATAAATAATTAATCATGGCCTCCACTGTTGGAACAATGCGTGGGACTCCAAAAGCGCGTGGTCAACTGCCTGTCTTTAGCAATAATACCGGTAGTCCTGCGTCCAATATTCCTCGACCCGCACAAGATTCTCATGCGTCTCATGCAACTACTTCAAATACACACTCTGAAGTTGGTGGATCCAGTATGAGTGCAAGCAGAGCAAAACAATCCAAGAGGGATGAGGTATGTTATATATCTTTCTATTATTATCGCTTGAATTTGCTCTCCCTTTGGGTTTTTATAAATCTCGAGAGATCCAAAAACTCGTTTGTATCCAAGCTATCCCATCATGCCGCAGCTTAAACGTCAAAAGAGCCAGACGAAATTGACAGTTCCACAGGCCATCAGGCGGAAGATCGAGACCGATCTTAGCAAGAAGAGTAAGATGACAGGTCGTGCTCGACAAACAAGAAAAGCTCCACCGGGAACCGTTCTCGCCCTTCGACCAAGTCAAGCCCTTCAGATAAAACCAAATACCACTGTGGCAGAAGCTGCACAGTTGATGGCAGCAAAGAGAGAAGATTGTGTCCTAGTTACCGATGATGACGACCGCATTGCAGGCATTTTTACTGCCAAAGATTTGGCTTTCCGAGTTGTTGGAGCAGGAATCAAGGCCGCCAATATCACAATCGCCGAGATAATGACCAAGAACCCCCTTTGCGCGAGAACCGATACCAGTGCTACCGATGCCTTAGATTTGATGGTCAGAAAGGGATTCCGTCATTTGCCAGTCATGGACGAGAACCAAGATATTTCGGGTATTCTCGACATCACAAAGTGCTTTTACGATGCCATGGAAAAATTGGAACGGGCTTATAGCTCATCGAGGAAACTTTATGATGCTCTGGAAGGTGTGCAATCTGAATTGGGCTCCAGTCAACCGCAACAAATTATCCAATATGTAGAGGCTCTCCGTTCAAAGATGTCCGGACCTACCTTGGAATCAGTCCTTACTGGAATTCCACCTACAACTGTCACCGTACGAACATCTGTCAAGGAAGCTGCCGCATTAATGAAGGAGAATCACACTACGGCTGTTCTTGTTCAGGATGGCGGCTCAATTACTGGTATTTTTACAAGTAAAGATGTTGTTTTACGAGTTATCGCACCAGGATTGGACCCCTCCAACTGCTCGGTTGTACGTGTTATGACCCCGCACCCGGATTTTGCTCCTATGGATATGAGTATTCAAGCAGCGCTAAGAAAGATGCATGGTAAGGTTTCTGCTATTTTCAGTTATACCTTGACTAACTTTACTAGATGGTCACTACTTGAACTTACCAGTTATGAACGATCAAGGCGAAATTGTCGGGATGGTGGATGTTCTCAAGCTTACATATGCTACCTTGGAGCAAATCAACACCATGCAGACCGGAGAAAGTGATAGCGGTCCAGCATGGAATAAGTTCTGGATGTCTCTTGAGCATGAAACTGAATCGATGGTGTCTGGCGAGGGAAGTCATCATCACACAACCGGCGCCCGTTCTTTAATGTCCCCAGACATGTCACGAGGACATGAACGTCAAGTCGATGCTAGTGTTGCTCCTAATGATTCTGCTTCACACGTTGGTATGGACTCTCCCCGATCGCACTTAAGTCGCCAAATGGATATTCCTCCCGAGGATGTTCCATTCGCATTTAAGTTCAAGGCCCCAAGCGGACGTGTGCATAGAGTTCAGGTCACAGCTAGCCATGGCCTAGCAGAACTCATTCCAGCTGTTACAGGTAAATTGGGAGCAGAAATTGATGCTGTCGGTGGTGTCGCAACCGTGGAGGATGGCAAACTTGGATCGTCCGGATTTGCTCTCAGCTACTTAGACGATGAGGGTGATTCCGTATCAATCACAACCGATGAAGATCTCCTGGAAGCAATCGTTCTCGCTAGAAATGGCCACCGGGATAAAGTTGACCTATTCGTTCATGATCCTGAGAAGCCACCAATGGCTGCCACTTTAGATCCTCAACCACCTGTCATCCAAGTAGCTACACCACCAGCATCAAGTACCATCCGAAGACGTCGGACTGTAGATGATGAAGATGAAGAAAGTGATGATGAACCTCGGGTCAAATCCAAGTCGCGAAAAGCAGCGGTACCACAACCACCTGCGGAAGTTATTCAAGGGGTACCAAACGAGTTGTTATTACCAGGAGCAATTGTGACTCTTGCAATTGTTATTGTTGGAGTTTTTGCATTGACACGTGCTACGAGTCGTTAATCTAATGTCTTAAAGCTTGCTTTGATATTGTTAGACTTCAATTCACTGTAGATCTCCATCTTCTAGACGGAGTCGTACAAGCATCATGATGCCTTCTGATAATCATTTGATAGATTTGCAGTTTTGCGCGAATTTAACTCTATACCCTTCTTTGCAAATAATTGAATCTACCGAGTAGATCTCATTTCACATGTGAACTTTGAAATAACATCCCATATATGCTCATCTTCTTCAAACTTGTTGCTGTCAAAACCTGGAATTGAGAGACTTTCCAAAACGGGGTTAGCGTGTGTTCCCCACTAGCGCGATATCGATGTCCGAGAATCTCAAAAAAGTCTCGATAACACCTAAAGAGCCGTAAACACCTCGAAAATGATACTAAGAAATGTTGCGATACGGCATGGTAAGCTACTATTACCTCTGCCCATTCAGGCCATTAATTGAAGTTCAAAACAGGCCGAAAAGCACTCGCTGCACCTCTCCATCTCTCCCAATTCCGCACCCTCTCAACAGAGACCTCGACCCTCGAAGCCTCGATAGACAACCACAACAAACAAACCAATTCCCTCGAAAGCACCCTCAACTCCCTCCACCTCACCCGCGACTTCAAACCTCCAGCGACGAAGAAAGTGCGGGGTCCAAATGTGCCGAATGTCGCAGAAGAATTTAGCAGTTTCAACCATATCAAGAAGAGAACTTCCAAATTAGGTTCCGTCGTACCGCCACATTATGAACCCCATCAACTCATCATCAATCCCCCGGGGCCAAAAGATGTGACGCTGGAACTTCTGATGGCGAGTCAGAGTCACTTGGGCCATGCGACACAGCTTTGGAATCCGGCGAATCAGAGATATATTTATGGGATTCGGCAGGGTGTGCATATTATCAGTTTGGAGGAGACGGCTGCGCATTTGCGTCGTTGTGCGAAGGTTGTGGAGGGGGTGGCTTATCATGGTGGTCTGATTCTCTTTGTTGGTACTCGTGCTGGACAAGATTCCGCGGTGGTGAAAGCTGCTTCCCTGGCGAAGGGGTGTCATCTTTTTAATCGTTGGGTGGCGGGGAGTATTACTAATGGCGATCAAATTTTGGCCAAGTGTGCTATTAAGGCTGTGGATGCTAATGATCAGATTATTGATGGGTTCGAGGAGAAACTTGTGAATTGGAAGTCGTTGAAACCGGATCTGGTGGTTTGTTTGAATCCGTTGGAGAATTATATCATGTTGCATGAGTGTGGATTGCATAATATTCCGACGATTGGGGTTATTGATACGGATGCGGATCCTACTTGGGTTACATATCCCATACCGGCCAATGATGACAGGTTCGTTTACTTTTCGATCTCGTTTTTGAAATATGCTAACAGCTGAACAGTCTGAGATGTATCCAACTCATAGCCGGTGTCTTGGGTCGTGCGGGCGAGGAAGGTCAAAGAAAACGTCTTCAAGCGGCGAAAGAGGGGGTCATTACTTGGTTGCCACCTCCAGGTCTAGGCGAACCTGTGACGGCGGAAAGTAAGGCGAGGGAGGCTGCTGAAAAGGCGGAGGCTAGGAAGAGAGCTGGGGGACGTCCTAGGTAGTTAGTTGTGTATGATTATATAAATAAAATGGACAATGGGGAAAATGATATGTACGTTATGCATAGAATTGCATTTACATGTATGTATGAATTCAAAGATACTTCGTGTCGGGCAAATCTGTGTTGCTTTGATATGTGGGGCCTCTAGTGAGGCATCACTTGGATCTCTTGATTTCATCTCGTATTGAGCAGTACTTTATTCACATTTTCACACTTTCACATACACACTCTCTCTCTCCCCCTCCCTCTCCACCCCGCAAATAATCACTCTTCACTCCCCGTTACCCCTTTCCCTCAGTCCCTCACATGACGCCCCTCTCCACATTCCCCCCTCTCAACCCTCTATCCACATATAAAAGAACTCGAAAACTTTGATGTTCATGGTTCCTGAGATTAATTTTGGTGATTGGGTGGTTGGAAGAGATCATGGGGATGGTGGGTTTGGGATGGTGGGTTTGGGATGGTGGGTCGGGTCTTTGTGTAGGTGGGTGGCTTTATCTTTGAATGGCTTTGAATGGCTTTGAATGGCTTTGAATTCTGGAGAGATTGTGGTGTGGGGGGAGAAGAAGGGGAAAGGGGATGAGAGGGGAGGGGAGGGGATAATGAAGGAGAGAGGAGAAGGAGAAGGGGAGAAAGGAGAGGAGAGGAAATAGCTTGGAATTTGGCAGTGAGAATTCAAAAGATCGTAGAAGCAAAAATCACCAACTCTGACAATCAAAACAGACCCCCCGTACTAAAATCTCGCTCCTGTATCAACAATCTTGAAAAAATTCAAAATTCGAATCGCTAAAGTTACATCCATACGATAATTCGTTACCTGTTTTGTTTTGCTTGGATATATATATATATATATATATATTGTATCTTTATCTTTTGAGGGGTGAAAACTGGGTATTAGAACGCGTATGTATACCTAGAAACTGCTGCTGGGTTTTAGCTGGATTTTATGTTTTATGTTTTATGTTTTGTCTTTTCAATTACAAGTTGGACTTGCGATTGAGGATGCGGGTGTGTTTTTGGGG
>NGKI01000015.1:816194-830374 GCA_002162615.1 Myriosclerotinia duriaeana | reverse complement strand
AATAAAAATTTAAAACTTTGTTCTTTTTATATTTTGTATTATAATAATATAATAAAAATTCATAGTTTATTTTTAGCTATTTTATTTAAAAAGTTATTAGCATTTTATGATATTTTCAAATTTGTATGGGATTTACATACAAATTTGAAAATCAGATTTTCAATATCTTATAGCTCTTTATATAAAATAGCTAAAAATCTGAAATTTAGTTATATTTCTTAAACTAATACAATAAATCTATATTTAAAATTTCAACTAATTCTATTCATAAATAAAAAAGTTAAAAATGCCAAAAATGGCATTTTTTGGTGAGGAAAGTGGCCCAAAAGGGGGGGTGGCCCAAAAGTAGGGTAGTTGACTTACTACTACATCTTTTTATTTATGAAGCCCCCAATCCATACACCCCTCTCCCGTCACCGAAACTTCATCGATGCAGCTCCTATATATCTGCTAATGATTCACTGTCCTGAAGGAATACGAAAAGCATAATTGACCATCTATCAGCTCCAGCCCCCCTTCTCTATTCCAGGAGTATCTCTATCTATCATTATTTAAGAAGCGACTTACATACTATAGTAGCAGCATTAACTTCTATCCAGGTCGCCAAAACCATGCTCATGCTGACAGTCAATGCCGTTCATCCGATCAGGGGTATTTGGTGAACTACAAGAGTACCCATTCAAAGTTCTACCTTTCAATGACTACACATCAATCTGAAGCTCCAAATTCTAGGTAGTTTAATTTTTTTGCTGTCGGACTTTCTTGGTTGTTGTCATAGGTATTTGTATGAATTTGATGAGTATGGGGTGAAACTCTGAGAGAATAAATATATATAGATAATAAAGATCTAGCAACGACTATAAGTATGGAATGAGATCTGCAGGTAGTATAGATGCCGTCCACTTTTGTAAGGATAGTTCTACATGGACCGATAAAAAGAACCTCCAGCTGTTCATTTAGGCGACTGTTTATAATTAGGACACCGACCCGAGACGAGATCAAGCTAGGATATATGGTACCTCCGATGTTTAAGATGCAAACGAGAGGTGAGGCAGGTTTAGGGGGATGATAAATGACAATAGTCGGTAAGAATAAAAAAGGCAGCATGTAATGTGTGGATCTATTAAACTTTAGAAAGAAAATTAAATTCGGTGGAACTCTAATACTCAAGTGAAGAATACTGCTAAAAGAGCATTGAATTTGCTACGACGGGTCATAAAACACAATTGCAACTCCACAACACCTGCGTTGCGTAAACTGCATGGGTCCGCGAAGTAGCTTGAAGCTTTAGGAACCATGGGAGCTAAGACTTATATAGCCGCCGGAAGAGAATTCGGAGCAAGACCTACTGTCGTGGGACAAATCTTAGCAAGTGAATAACTGCTCATGAACTTCTTAACTAGCCCTACCTTTGAAATACCCTTCTCGGTGTCTCGTGATTCACCAGCTATCGCATACACACCTCAGATCCATATCTTCTTTTCGCCCGCGGTCTACTTAGGTATTGCTATCTTGTAGTGCTTCTGCTATATACAGATCGAATCCAGAATTACTCACCACTAGGCTCTTTCGTGGTGCTTCCAGCACAGTTGGAAATCGGAGATTTAGTTGAAGGAACGCACAGGGCTTCTTAATTTTGTGCTATTGAGTTCGAATCGTGAGGTGATCATGGCGTAAACTGATTTGTTGTGTTTTAGCTGTCACTTCTTCCGTTGTTGCCGTTGCTTTCCAAAGAATAAGAAATCTGCCGATAGTAAAAGTTGAAATATATGAGATGATAACGTCGAAGACATTGACGAGTTTCTGAAGCTAGAATCTTGGGATATTTGACGATTGTGTACTTCTGAGCCAGAGAATTAACTGCCTGCAGAAAAAAAGCCAACAAGGCAAAGCTCTTTACAGTCAAGAGGCCTTTGTGGCATTGAAAAGGAAAATATATGACGATTTGGGCCTACGGTGGGGCCACGAACGAAGAAAGTTTCGATTTAGAAACTGTCGAGACTTGAAGATTGATCACTAGATCTGACATTTGAACCCCATTTCTTTGTATGGCGACTACGGCTCCGTCCCTCAGGATATCCACAAAGGCTTAATTTTAGTGAGTTATCTAAGTGTATAGACAAATTATCAATGATGAACCTCCATTTACTTTCCATGTGTTGGTATAAGGGCATTAAGCAGGATTGTAGAGGCCTGGTTAGTCACAGTTGAACCGTGAATCATCAATCAATTCGTCATGTAGACCTCAATTCTTTCGCTTCTTAAATCCGTGTCGGGATATATAAAAACAGCTATCTTCATCGGAGAAGAGACAAATCAAGCCAAGACATAGAGTAAGAAGTACAATGTTTTATTGTCTCCCTTGACCACTTTTACTGGTACTAACAATATTTGGTAAAATTTGAAAAATACCCACGTTCCAGTGAATAATATACGAATAGAAGGATCTATACGATGAGAAAATAGCACGAGAAAAAGGACAATGAAAGGAAGAATCTGACAATTAAATTGTTTTTTCTCTGATGAATTTAATCGAAAACCACTCAAAGGCTGAAAGGGACCCACATGCCTTCAACTTTCAACCGAATTCTTATCACTCGGTCCTAATTATAGAAATTCAAATATTGTCTTGATCTGGGTTCTGTAGTTGAATCTAGAACTCTTATGACACGGGAAAATGATCTGGAGAGTCATGCATGACATGTGAAAATGGAATGCGTAATTGGGATTATGGATCGATTTTAGAATTAACTTGCGCTTTCGAACCACGGAATAAGATTGACGGGATCCAATAGAATTCCGAGCTCAGATAGCATATCTAAAAAAGCTCATTGGTACTGGAAATAGGGGTACTGTGGCAAAAGCTTATTGCAACATTTCTGTGGGCAAACCATGAATTGCTAAGTGAATTGGGGCACTATGTAGATAGGCCTGAATCCAGACCTTCAATATGTTTTGGTTGCACATCTGTTGAATCTTGAAATTGACGTCATAATTTTGAGGGATCCAATAGCATTCTGAGCGCAAAGGGCATTTCTACCAAATCCCACAAGACTCGAAGTGAAGGCATGGTGGCGGAAGCTAATCAAATTAGTTCCGTAAGTAGGTATGGATTGGTGAATCATGAATGGATTAGTGTGGAGCTACACGCTGTCAAGTGAATGGACCAGATTCTAGACCTTCGTTGTGGTATTGTTGCATATCTGATGTATCTTCAAATTGACGTCATGATTTTATGGGAACCAATAGAATTGCGATCGCAAAAAGATAGTGTTAGGAAATCAAGTTAGGAGTTTCGGGCTAGGAAGATAGCCATGGACTGGGTGGTTTTCTGGACAGCTAACCAAAGTTTATTTCGATATAGTCAAGTTCAATTCTTTAAGCGCATTAGTAGCTCGCTAGCGGAGATACTAATCTACTAGAATTTTGCACCCGCGGTACGTAGGTAAGACTATAAGATAATTACCTAGAGCCAAAAGTATGTTTACAATATTCCATGCGTGTACAAACCAAGAAAGAGTACAGTGTCTTCAGTCGTGAAATTATACGCCCTAAAAAGAAGGCAATTAGACTCAGCTGGCAGAAAAAAAATTTCTTGATGTTTCCGGCTTATCTCCATCTCTCACTTATTATGACTGGTGTGAGGGCTTTTACTTAAAATGATAACAGCGAAGTTACAAAGTGACAATCATTATTTGTTACAAGCTTTTGGCTTTTGGCTGACACTTACCTAGATATTCTAAGTAAATAGGCCCTTGCATAATCGAAGATTAAATCCGAAATAATGCACACATACAAGAGGGGAAACGGCGCACCCAAGGCGCCCGACTTCATCTACATACCCTTTACGGATAGTCTATGTTATAGCACACAACTAACTAGTGTAAAGAAGTAAAAGAGTATATAGATTGAAGAGAGCTAGAGGCTACCTATTTATAATGCTTATCATGCTTATCTCCTTAGCGTATCCTTTAGCTTGTAACTTAATGGTTATTTGAGTGGGTTACATGCTTATTCATGTGACAGTCTAACCTTCTGCTTTGAAGTTTTATAGCACCAGAACAAAAAAATCAATTCTTTCAAACAATTGAATAACCTCATGAGAAGAGCAAATGGTCCGAAATTCCGAAATTATTCAATATGGTCTACTTTCCCTGCAATCTGCGATTCTTAATCTTCTTGCCTGGAAAAAATGTTAACTATAAATATAACTTTCCAACCATATTACTGGAGTACATAGGTAATAACAAAAGAAGGAAGAAGGAATTCAATTATGTGTAATTGCAAACCTCCAGTTGTTTCCAAATGTGCAAAAGGGCACAAGTATTAATCGGAACATTTCTGAATTTATTTAGGGTATATATGTTAATATCCTGTTGCTGGAGGCATTTGAATAAAATAGCAACGATTAACAGCTCTTGAAAAATATCCCTCCCAAAAACCTTCATTGTGTGTCGCGCTGCAATTTCTACTATGGTTTAATCGAATGCGGGCTCGAAAACAAAATAACAACATGGTAACTTGAATAAAAAGCTTCTTTCGTACCGGTGGACGTCTTCTTAAGTTCTGCGCTTTGTCAGCTGGGCATGCTGAGCTCTTAATTATGAGAGAACTGTTACCAAATGCGGGGTAAAGGAGATATTGTATCAATTCTCGCTTAAGCATCCACACCTTCCTTCGAGCCGAATGAATACAACATCGCGCCGGAGCAATGAATTAATAACTGCATGAATGGTCATATGTTAACTTGCAATACTGAATTCACAAAGAATTCCTAGTCTCCGAACTGCGGGGTTTCACATCACTGATGCTTATATAGTCATTGGGGATAACGTGGACCTGGCTTGATAATATCGAGAAAAATGTCATCAGCAAGAGGTCTTACAGGCTTTCTCGCAAGATTTACTGGTGTCACTACGACTACTTTGAATTTACATACATCGAACTTACTGCTAGGCAGCGGGCCTCGCGCTTCTTCTCTCATCCCATACCAGATTGCGAGGAAAATATCCAACGATAACGACAAATATCAACGAATGATTTGACAACAAAATCAAGAGTAATAGCAAGGGGGAGTAAGTATGACTTTGATACTCATCAGACGAGTACTTAATATTTGATTCGAGAGAACTACATATTCACAGGACTAACCCGGTCTACAAGTGATGGGTTCCGTACTTTTATGGCGGTGAATACCAAATGAAACTAGCTTGAGGGTCTATATCACATAGGATTGATTTGGGTGCATTTCTACAGGTACTTTCAATCAATTGAAACTCTGTATGGTCAGCGAACAGTATAGATGTTAGCTGGGGTCTACTATAAAGAGCTCAATAATGACTCTGTATACAACATAGTCTCAAACCAATTTCACAGATGCAGAAATAGCAGTTCTGAACTTCGAAGGTTTCGCTTCAGGACATTTGAGTATTTTTTGCACTTTAACGTCGAAAAAAAAGACTGCAAAGATATGGAGATAGAGCTATTGCCGCTGGACGAGATGATATGATTGTTGTCTGCATATCAATTATGTATGCAGTTTTCCTGGAGAACATCAGCAAGGCACTGGAAACAATGGCCCCTAATCTGGCCTCTCAGTCTCTTCTGGACAGCTCATTGACGATCTTTTCAAAGCTCTTCTCATGCTTAGAATCTAGCATATGGCCTGAACATCATATGCGGTTTCAGATTCGAACTCATACTAGCAAGAGTCTCTATTCGTACGCGCCGTGCTGTATGACACGCAAAGTCTGAAGACTAATCGTGCTGATGATAACAACAAACGTAGCAGTGGCCTGGATTGGAATATGTAGCGGAGGTTTGAACCGATTATAAATTGAAATAAGAAACAATATGAGGACTGACGGGAAATAATGATTCATAATATCATATTGATGATCTGGCCTTTGCCAAATAATATGTAATTAATACTTCTGCTCGCTCAGTGATGACCACAACAGTTTCTTTGCGCTTCGCGGTGGTCGAAATTGTGGTATTATACATGGAAACAATTCTCTAGGAATCTAAGCAGGAAATTAATATTCTTTTCGACAAGAATGTCTCAATTCAATATCGGATACTTCGATCTGGCCAGCTTCAACTACTGAGTTGTCAGTAGAGATTCCCTGCCTAATAGGTGCGTGCACAGACCACTCGCCCGCTTTCAACACCTGGGCCCTTGATCTTCTCGACCACCATCCTCTGTTTCAAACCTCACTTGTTCGTCCTGTTATGTAATAATAAAATCATGCTCTTTGCCATGCAGACTAACTCCGATAATTGTCTGCTCCAACAGCTCCATTCAGCAGAAAGTTTGAACGGAACTATTCGTTTGAAGCCCGAAATCTCGATTCATCTCCCTCGATGGCTTTGATTATCGCAATAGTGATCATTCCTTTGAACCAAAATCCATTGGTCGAAATATGAACATGCATACAGTAAAAGGCCGGTTTCCTCTAACGTGGCTGCGATAGCTTGCAGCTTGCATCATATGAAAGGCCGGCGATCCAAGAGCTGAACCACAAACGGGCCAGAGCAACTGGGAGATTACAAGCAGCCAGGTCATGACCTCGAGAGGAGCTCTACCTAGAGTCATCGCCCGTATTGGAAGAATGAATCTCGTATTGAGAACCTGCAGAAGCTTCATTCTTACAATTCTCTGCTTCCGACAAGACAGTATATATTCCGCCAGAGTGTATACACGATCATCTGCGGCCGAGTAAAGTTGTGTGAATACTTTCTTCGACCCTTCGACCCTTCCATCTCCTCTTTTCCTCTTCTTTTTTCGCAGTTCGATTGTACGTTAAGATAGCAGGGAATTTCAAACCCAGTTGTCGTCGTCTCCTAGAGATGGCTATCTTTAACTCTGTTCTATACGATTAGCTACCAAGTGCCCCGCACTTGAAAAGAAAAACGACTTGTTACGAACCTGCACGGAAACAATCCGTTGAGCATGACAAGACTACTAATGATAATGATGATGGAAGCTAGAGATCAAAAGTTCAAGGCATGTTCTAGTTTCTAAAAGTTTGATTTTCCAAGAATCGTAATTGACTTGTCAATATCTAAACAGATCGATTCTATTTGCGATAGCAACGATATCGTCGAATTATGCAGTCGAAAACCTGCAATATACCACATTGAGAAAAACGTCGAGTAGGAACAATAGGGGGTACACGGATTCATGAAATCTGTTCCCACCTTCCAAAAATCATAATTGATGCAATTTTCTATTAATTCTGTATAAGTTCTATAATCTCTTTGCTTGGTTTGGATCCAATAATCCTATCAAGTCATAAGCACCCTCTGCTGAAGGACTCGATTTTCGGGAACACAATCCAAAAGGACGAGGTATTGTAGCCTTGGTCAAAGCGACTAAAGGACTAAGAACACCTTTTGGTATGCCCAGAGTCTATCATGCACGTCCAATATCACCATGCTTTTCTCTCCATCGACAATATGTATAGCACCGACCGGTTCAGCCCCTTCTGATCTGAATTCTAATAACTTAGGTTAGTGCTTATTGGCAAAGAGCTCGTAAGTACACAGGAACCCAAATCCATCTCGGTGATTGTCAGATCTAAGCCCCCTGGGGTAAAAACACGCATTAGAACTTGTTCTAAGTAGCCAAGGTACCGCATCGCCTTATCTTCAGGAAGGAAGGTTGGGTCGATCTCGAAAATAAGATCTACCCCAGCGTTACCAGTGCGGAGGGCAAAATTCTTGAACATTGCATTTGCCGCCTCGTGGACCATCTCTGCGCGACTTCTGGTCAGTCCGAGGTACCTTGTTTGTGTTTCCACATAATCCTCGGCAGGATGGACGACTATAATGGGGGCAGACGCTAGCAAGCGATGCAGCTTATCACCGAGCTCAAGTGAGTGCTGCATACTACCAGCTTCGCCTATTCGTTTCTGTATCATGTCCGCATGCCTTCGGAGGGTTAACTCATTGTTTATGCTGGTGGCCTAAGGGGCCGTGGTGCTTGTAGGCCCATGGGGCTGTCTATTTCCGTGAACCCGGCATTTCGACCGCCCAACAAAATGCAGAATAGAAATTGGTCGTATTCTTCAACATGTGATGCAACTATTGCCCATGCTGTGAGCATCACTGTCGCATAGGATAATCCACTTGGAAGAGTTGCCGAAAAGTCAATGCCGGAGTGACAAAAAATGAGTGATATGTGGGACTCGCGTGCCGGCTAAATTGAAGTAATTCCAAAATTTCTTGTCCTCAAAATCCTTCACCAGTTTGGAACTAACTGCATCTGTGTTCAGTCCGTACACATATTTGATGAACCTGTTGTATTGTGGCCGAGGCGGTGGAAGGTCATTGTGGTAGTATGCATAGTCTATGTCTTCCAATAGCAACCTCCAGTACCACCCATCGAACACAGCGTGGCTGCTAGACCAGGCGAGGTATCGAGGTTGAGATTCACCTCCATCCACGATGCTAAATCGTGATAGCTGTTGTCCGAGACCCCACGATACCTTTCGATCCTCAAAGACAAGTGACGATATGATTTCCACATGGCGACAAGGTCGTCTTTCAGCACAACTTGGACTAAATGTGATGACACTGGTACAATACGAGTCCGCAGAAATGCATTCGCCCGTGCAACACGCTGCAAAGCAGTGTCAAGCCTGACCAAGTCTATGTCTGCCGGTAGTGGTACAATGTGCCGGAAAGTAGTACCTCCTGGCGAAATCCTCTCCTCTTCCATGTAAATTTTCTGTTACCTCGTGCAGGGGTAAGCATCCTCGACATCTTGCTCTCTGATGTTGTAAATAGCAAGAATTTTCTTCAGTTCACTGACACGGCGACCAATTTACTTTAACAGACTGAAATTTGGTCGGACCCGATGTTCTTGTCTTCTTGAGAGATACCATCTGAGTAGCCATAGTGGACAAAGTTGGATGTTGAAATATATGCTGCGCCGAAATAGTGTGCCCTAAATCCCGTACCGCAGCCGCCAATTTGATTGCCATCAAATAACTACCACCAAGGTCGAAGATCTTACCATTGGCACCGAATTGCTCGCCTTTCAATCCTAGAAGTTTCTGCCAGAGACTATGCATCAACTTTTCTCCTTCTGAAGCAGGGAGTTGATCTGGAGTGTTTCCAGAAAGAAGGAGGTGTGGCTCAAGATGTTGTCGCCCTGAAGTCGTTTCGTTATAAATGAAAGTGAATACTGCACTTAACGGAACACTCGCTCGGTCCATACCCGTGCATCAGCTGCACCCTACCGTCCCATTTATCTACCAGAGCTTGGTCGGGACTTTCTCCAGAGAGGAGCAGAATTTTCAGATCTGGTGGTTGGTCCTCCCTTAATGTATAAGCAACGGAAGGAGTGATGTTAGCAAAGTTGACGCGCGCCGTCCTCATAAACGCACTGATATCACCAGTTATATCCTCGTCTGATGGCACACAGACACAGCCACCGAACATGAGTGTGGTCAATATGTCCTCGACACTCGGATCGAAAACAAAAGGTGCGAATTGCAACACTCGAGAATCAGATCCCCGTCTGATCAAAAGTGCACGAGCTATAGCACCAGTTGCGAAGCTCTTATGTTGTACTGCAAAGACTTTTGGGGTACCCGTAGTTCCTGATGTAGAAAGTACATAAAGCAGGCTTTCTGGGGTCGTAACTCTAATTGTCGCTATCGCAGTAGGTTTGAAAGAGCTAACTGTTTCATCGACGACGACGATAGTCTGCCAGGGTGGATCTAGAAAGAGTTCTTTTTGAAATGGGGGAACAGGGGACGACATTGATATTGGCTTCATAGGCAATCTTTTCGAGACGTGCTCGCGGCTTTGTCGGTGACAAAGGTGCGAAGGCCCCGCCTACTTTAATGATGGCCAAGATACTTACAAGCGCCCAGTGTGATTTCTCGAAGAGAACACCAATAATACGGCCTTGTATCACACCAAGTTTCTGCATCTCTCCGGCTAAGCCATCAGATAATGCATTCAAGGTGGCATAATCAAGGCTGTCGTGCCTGGAACATACGGCCGGAAAAGCTGGGGAGCGTTTTAATTGCTCTTGGATCAATTCATGGACGCAGACCTCAAAAGCCTTATGAGACTAAGCGATCCACTGAAACATGTTTGACTTGTCTTTTTTGCTAGCAAGTTCTAGGTCACAGACTTTGGTATCTCTAGGCACTGTATTAAGTTCGTGGAATGTCTGCTCGAATTGCCATCGAATATTGCGTGGTGAAGCGTCCAAACAAGATGGGAGTGACCTGATGATGGATCTTATACGTGGTAACGCTTAGATAGGGGCTGACCAGGACGAAAAGGAACTGCTTTGTTTACGGCTAAAAATGATGAAAGGTTTTGGTTGACTTTAGTTCATTTCGCCTGATATCGAAGTACTACCTATGTAAGGTTGAAAGAAGACGGCACAATTGTTGTCCTTAGTATTGGAAAAGCATTAATCGCATTCTCCCATACTATATTTAACTTTCGTACGTCTACAGTGGACGGGAGATCGAATACAAACTGGCTTTTGGACAAGGATGTTAGCGCTAGCAAAAGCGAAAATAGCCTTTCTTGGAGAGCTGTGCAAGGAAAATACCCTTCACCTATTCCCGATTAAGGCTATATGTTCTCAGTAGGGACTAATCTTTAAAGAACTTTTCTTTCGCAAGTAAGTATAAGGCTGGGACGACACTTTGGAATTTATCAGCAGCAGCGATAACTGTCTGCATCGCCGTAGCCATGCTAGATATGGTTGGACAACTGAATACTTTTTTCATGGTCAAATGATAACCTGCCTTGTTGGCCAATCTCATTAGTTTCATAGACCTCAGTGACTCTCCTCCGAGCTGGAAAAAGTGTGAATCTGGCCTAAGACGCCTGGTGGTAAATTGAAGAATCCGTTTCCAGAAATTAGCTAGTACGGATTCGATAGGCGACAGTCCATCGTTGTCTCCATCATTTAGGGCCTGTTTGGCAGCCGAGTAAATACCAGTATTTATAGTATTTGAAAGGTAGTATTTATAAAATTTATAATTTCCTGTTTGGTATGCAGTATTTAAATACTACCAGCCAACTACCAGTATTTATTTTCATACAAAATTTTGAAATACTAGATATTAGAAAAAAGGACCATTCAATTTTCAGTATTTAGTATTTGTATTACTATTCTTAACCACTATATTACCAATATAGTTACCTTTATTTACTGCACTCGCTATAACCTATTTTGGAATGATTTTGATATTGAATTTAAACATCTTGCTACAATTATCACTAGGAATAATACACAATATTGGAAAACGGCCTATTGTGATAAGAAAGAATGTAGAACTGTTCCTTGAAAAGAACACCATAAAACTATAAATCTCCTCGATATAGTTTACCTATATTGTTGCTAGAAATAACTACGAATAGCTTTGTAAAAGTGATAGAAGGCTTTTTTGGTAGCATAATGCTGTTTGTTAAACTTCGTATTATAAAGCGACAATGAGGTTGAAGGTATTAAGTGTATTGAAGGCTTTTTATATCTAAGTATTGAAACTTAAAGATTTTTCACTAATTGGGACAATTCACTATTGAGAATATAACTTCAAATGATATATCAATATATTTAGAATACTAGTATTTAAAAAGTTGCCAAACACTCTTACTATTTTAAATACTACCTTTTATAGTATTTTATATACTACCGGTTAGCCGGTAGTATATAAAATACTACCGGCCAGTATTTACTCGGCTGCCAAACAGGCCCTTATTCGTAAATTTGAATAATAATCCTTTTCAAGACGTAAAAGAATACGCCGGTCAAGTTTCCCTGTGGGAGAAAAGGTGACTTCCTTCAGGGGTATCCATACGACGGGCCACATGTAGGATGGAAGTTCTTCTGAGATCCGTGCACGAATTCCCTCGATTTCTAGTGCTATCTCTTCAGTTATACCTGCAGTGTCGCCATGGGGATCTCGTTCCGGTACGTCCTGGATACTAGGACTATGAAGAAATTCTGCCAGGTTATTAGTGCATTGTATATCAAGTACTTCAAGGAATATATGTGCCCCAGGGAGTCGAGTGTGCTGTTGCAGTCGGGACTCGATGTCCTCCAGCTCTATTCATTGGCCATGATGTTTGATTTGGCGGTCACGTCGACCTACGAAGATAAATTCGCCATCTTCGGCGAGTTGAACCATATCGCCGGTTCGATAACACCGTCTCATCGAGGCTAGGCTCGAATTTCAGTAGCCCAATTATTATAGCACCATCTTCTGCAGGAAGAGCTTTCTTGGTTTCCGCAGGACCATAAACCACAACTAAGTCTAGTATACTTCCCCACGCCTCGAAAATGACTCGGGATGCCAGATTAATTGCTCTGTCGCTTTGAGCAGATGAGCTGAGTACAATTTTTGCCTTAACTTCGTTCGATAGTGTCTGTAGTCGAATTATGGGGTGCGAGACATCCATAAGCAGAAATGAACACCCGCTCTTGAGAACCCGCCTTCAGGAACTAAACTGGAAGTCCCCTCACTGGAAGTTTTCCAATTTTCTAGGCTGTCGGTGCATAGCCAGAAGGTATGTAATGTGTCTGATAATGTGATATTCTGATGATGGGATTTCTCGATATTTGTGAGAAAATTGCGCACATTGCAATCTTGATTGACTTGAAGGCTGACATCCCAGAGATCCCCAGGTTTACTGGTACGTATATGGAATCGAGGTGTTGATGTTCGCAAGTAGATAGATAGCAGAAGTGCCAAGCTACCAGAAACCACAACCCATGGGGCCCATCCGTCACTTTCAATCTGAATCTCCTCCCTGACCTTGGCTTTTTGGGCTCCCAAGAACTCTGAAGTTATCGCCATGTATGTTGAATGCTTCGAGTATTCAGAAGTCTTTTTTTTTAATAATGAAGATACTCGCATATCTGAGAAGTGCGTTCTATACTGCTGGTGATATCTATCATAGTGTATTATACCATGGCCCTAAGAATGCAAGTGGCAAGGGCTTGCTTCCACTTGGTACTAAACATAAGCATAAGCTCGGCGCCCCGTTGTCTTTTACCTTTCCATTAGATGCTTAGCGTTGCCGCATGTTGCGTGAACTCCCGTATTATTCTTCGTATTTGAATACCAGGCCGGGATTTCTGGTCAGCTGCAGATTCAACAACTTAGACAAAGGGTACGCTAGTTTCTCAATGACTTTGTTCGGCTTACTTCAAATGAGCTATCAGAAGAAAAATCTGCGCGATGAGACAACTTCTTGTTCTTGATCCAATCTTGACTCATAACACGCATTGTGTGCTTCTATAGCTGACTAAGGGCGGTCAAGAACGTGATGTAATCTCGAACCCATGTATTTTGAGCTTCAATCAGCTCTACGACTTAAAGTATAAGAGAATCGCAGTTATAGACAGTGGTACGTCTCCGGAAGTTGCAACCCTTTTGTCATTGAACTAACTTTTGTCTCCGTTCAGGGTGTAGCGCTGTCCAGATAGTACCTGAGGTCGCAAAGGTAGTGAAGAAGGTTACGTTTTTCCAAAGAACGCCTCAGTGGATTGCACCTCGTGGGGACTTTGTGATCTCGGAGTAGAGAAACACCCTTTACCTTCGTTTTCCTTTTATACAGCGGTACTGGCGCAGACGTTATATGGGTATCAACGAGGCAGAGTATACCTCTAATAACTTTCCTGACCACAAAGAAAATGAGAAATTGAAACAGATAGCTCTGGAAATGATGCACGAACAACTGCCTAATCAGCCTGACATGTAGGAGAAGTTGACACCCAATTATCCACTTGGCTGTAAACGGTTGGTTGTCTCGGATTCTTTTTTTCCTATATTGAATCTTCCTAATGTTGAGCTTGAAGCGAGGGCTATTCATAGTATCGATGGCTATACTGTGCATATTTTCGGCACAGGTGGACAGCCAGAGGACGCGGAATCTCACTACGATCTCATCGTCTATGCAACCGGTTTTCGAGCAAACGAATCTCTGTGTCCAATGAAGATCTATGGCCGGAACGGTCACGCCTTGCATGATATGTGAAAAGACGGCGCTCAGGCGTACCTAGGCATCTGTGAAAATGATATTCCCAATTTTGGGATCATAGTTGGACCCAACAGTGGCTTGCTTCATAATAGTTTCATTTTAATCATCGAGGCCCAAAGCAGATTCATCAACGGATTAATCAAGCCGGTGCTGGA
>NGKI01000015.1:800761-816164 GCA_002162615.1 Myriosclerotinia duriaeana | reverse complement strand
TACTTAGCCTAAGACCACGTCCGGAAAAGACGCAGGAGTATAACGAAAAGCTGCAAAAATCACTGCAAAGCTTCGCTGCAAATGACGTCCGATGCACCAGTTGGTACAAGACTGAGTCGGGAAGAATAACCAACCTTTGGCCAGGCTTGGTACTAGCGTATCAGAAATTGATGGAGCAAGTGAATTATGAGGATTAAAAGGCGGAAGGGTCTTTTAAGAGTATTGTTCAAAAGTGGCCTTCGTATAGGGTTGGTCGCGTCGTTGAAGATCCGGGAGCTCTGGAGAAGCTTTCCTTTTCGACCATTGTGGTTCTTGGCACAAGTGCGATTTTCGGATTGTTTTCGATGCCAAGCTTGATTTCACTCGTATCGAATATGCGGGCATGATCTCTTGCCCAGCCATCTCCAAATAAATAAGTTTATCTACAACAACGGCTTGTTATTCAAGCTATGTCGACCCATCTGCGTTATTATGTGAGCCCGATGTTACTGTTTGCCCAGGTCGGTATTTGTATCTACACCAACCCTGCACTTAATGAATGGTGGTTAAAACCAAGTAAAGACAGATCATTTTGCGGGATAGTGGTTTGTTTTCTAGTGCCTAGAGTAACAACGTGGGTGGTCTTCGGCAGAAGTCAACTCCAGTTATTGTTGTTAATACGTGGGGGTGAGATAGGTGTATCACTAAAACTATAGTAAAAGTTCTGGAACTTACTCATCGCATATATAACGCTTTTATACCTAAAATTTTGATTTTATCAAGTTTTTATACTTTTGTTAACGAATTATATAATCAAATAAAATAAAAAAAAGTTTAATTATTATAAAATTTAATTATTAAAATTAAATAAAAAATAAATTAATTTATTTTTAATAATTTTTTTTAGAAGTTATTTAGGTGTAAAGTTGAAATTTAAGCTTTTTTCAAAAAATTTGTTTAATTTATATAGAAAAAGCGTTATAAATTGAAAATTTTGAAAATTTTCAACTTTAAACTTTAATAACTTTTCAACAAAATTAAATAAAAATAATTAGTTTTATTTTTTATATAATATTCGGATTTAGAAATAGTTGTACTAAAAATTATTAAAAAAATATTAAATATAGCGAAAGTTATAAATTTGTTAAGTTTATATAGGAAAATATAGTTTTGCAATGATTTTAGTCACAAAACGTCACGGTGTGCAACGAGTAGGTTCTAGAATTCTTACGACTGGTATATTTGACCTTTCACCAAGTATATGCGATGTTGCTATTTAGCTGAGCAAAAACCTCTATAACCAAGTAAATCTATTTAACCATATAGACCTCCGAATCCTTATAATTAATTGATGATACTGAATCCAGCCTATCCAATTGGGTCTATGTCGGTGGGTTAGCCTTCCAGACTGCTGCTGCACTGGAAGCAGCTAGATCTCCACACTTTTGATTATCATGAGAATCCACACGTGATAGCTAGTACCCGTGATCTTCAATCATGGTTCTCTGTGTATTCCCGCTCAGTAAGCCATGAACTTTTATTCGTTCGCGACAGTGCGACACCCAGAATTGTTTAACCGAGTAGAATGTACTCGCCCCTTTTTTTCATGCTATAAACCCAGTCATAACTACATGAGTCAGCTTTCCTCGACTCTCAGCAACCTTCCATGATTTGAAGGGCCTCTAAACACGTCCCACCTGTGAATTGTATGATATGTGCTGCAGACATAAGCTCTCGGAAAAGATTCTGTTGTCCATCGACTGCTAAGCATCCAGAGATACAGAACGGTCAGACCACATTTCGTCATAACTTCGGGTCCGGTAGATTTTGAAGAGCGTCTATTGTTTTCGAGACGCTTTCCATGATTTCCGGAAGCTCAGGATAAGCACCAGAGATAATAACATGTAGGTAGGTGATAGCTGAGAGGGCAAATATCCTCGTAATTTCAGTGATGTTAGAGTCCGGTAATATTCCGAGGTCACTACTATATGGATCTCTATTTAAATTTCCGTTCTCGGTAAGCCAGTCTTCTCCGTAGGCGTTACTCAATGTGATTGCTACGTTTTGTAAGCTCTACGAGACTTAATTTCCGAGCGTTCTTCTCTTTCTCCCTCCACTTGTCTAGTAATGAGATTTCGAAAATCAAGACCATAGCCAATTACTGCAGCATGTTATATTTGCCAGGTTGGTCTCGCCTCTTCGAGCAAGAGCTTGTGATCCAACGTCAAAATATGGCTTGACCGAGTTGAGGCACTAGAGAGAATGTCCATGGAAATAAAAAAGCCGAGCAAAAAGCTGATTGAGGTATAAACTTCAGGCTTCGAAAAATACTCTATCCTGCTGTTCGTTTAGGTGACTTTCTCGAATTGAAGCCAGTGTGTCCAATACCTAGGTAGTCCAAGAAATTTTCAAGCAGTCCGTCCGACTGGAAAATAAAACTATCCAGTCCGTCCAGATTGGATGGGATATGCTTAAAATGTTACGATTTTTGACCAAAAATATATATTTTGCTTATGAAAAATCAGATTTTAGTTATTATATCGTGACATAAACAGCATATCTAGTTCAAATATTTAGGCAGTCTGGATTGGTTGTTTAAACAGTCTAAAAGTGAGGACTATTGGACACACTGATTGAAGCTATCTTTGCTTGTACTAGCGGTAGAAATAGAGCAGTTGCTGCCCTAAGATGCGTATGCCAGTTTTTTTTGCCGCCATTAAACAACTGTTATATGGAATGGTCAGCATCGAATATGATATTTAGGGGAAAGTAAGCATACCTCATAAAATAATAGGAGGAGAATAGAAGTAAGAGCTTCGATATTGTGGGCCAGACCCAGGTTCTCGCTCTAGGTATTGCATCTTGCAAGACTAGCTTGCATCTCTTGCAGAGCTAAGTCATAGTGTCTACCTCTTACTCTTGAGAGATGAGAGCTATTATGTTGGTAGATTGTCGACTGATGATACTCGCTCAGCGCAAGAGCTGCATGATAGGCCGATTTAACCCGCTTTAGGACAGAAAATAGCCAACCCCTCCCTCGCTGATTGGTGATAAAATAAAAGGGACAATGAATTTAGAAAACGTGATCAAAGTAGTACATGAATAAGGTATCTTCTACATCTCCATACAAAGTTGAATGGACCAGTTCAGCCTGTTGGCTGGCAAGGTGTGCAAAGCCTGAAGATGAATTCTTTTGAGTGAGAAGCGACGGTTCTTCTTCGTTATTATATGTAGATGTCATTGATGAGAAAACTCCCTGGTTGAATGTACTTAACGTCGGGTCGCACAGCGGAATCATGATTTCCTTATCTGTTTCCAATTGGGCGTTTTGCGTCGAAAGATCAATGGAACTTCGGTTGTTTCTCTCATCTGCACCAGTCAATTCACCCATTGATACTCTCTTATAAACATCGGTGGCTCGCTGATTATATGTGCATATGTCGACTATTTGATCATAGAATGATTCAGCGGTAAAATTAGCGCTGTGAAATTGCTCACTCAATATCGTCTCGCTAGAGGTGTATAAATTGCCCTCTTTGCTGGGAGGCTGAAGGCTGTTCTCGGGCGTAAATCTACTCCGTGAGATGATTATATGTGTTGAATCTGAAGAAGGAAGTCTTTATGTATCAATATTTCTGATGGCTGATGTTTCTACTTCAGTTCTAACATCTTGCAATGTGTGCAGTAACTTTTGCTGCCGTATACTCGACTTGATTTGGGAGATGATACGTTTCAATTTGCGAGCCTTTTCCCTTTCTAATTCCCCTCTGTCCATCCAGTGAGGCCTTGGTCCATATCCGTCACAGTCCAATTTAAGAGAAGCGCATTTAAAACACGAAGGGCGATGCTCGTCGCATTTCTTTTTCCGGACTCGACAAGTCCGGCAACCATGGACGCTCCTACTGGCTAATGCTTATAGCATGTTAGGGTTTCACGAAATATTTAAGATGATAGAATTATATGATATACGGGTATAAACTTACTTATAGCTGCTCTGATCACTTTTTTAGCATCCTATTGTTCGGGAAAATCCAGAGTTGTTAGATGAAGAAACTTGAGAGTAGTGGAAACATAAAATTACAATCCACAAACAGCGGATCTCTAAGGATCAATAAGCTATCCCTCAACTAGTCAGAGCACGTGTTGGCGTTTATAGTCTTTCAGCTAGCCACACTGTGCAATATATCATAACACCTACAGTTGTATGATGTATAGGGTGATGACTGATTTAAAAAGCATGAGCTGGAATTAGATGTCCGTCCGAGTGGTTACATGACCGTATATTAAGCCAGTCTACGCCTCCACGATCTCGTTCAAGACTTGTGACTTGCTATCAGGGCATTCTTCCATGAATGTCTCCTGATCTATAAGAACGTGGCGGAAGTTTCTCAGTGTAACATCACGTAACGTTCATGTTTGCCTCGCGAAATCTTCTGACGCGGTTCGGTAAATCCCGCGCTTCGCTTAGGCTCAGGGGTTTAATGTGGGCTGATCTCATATGCAAAGATCGTGAAAGTTGCCAATCAAAATGTTGCTTATTGTGTAATTAGTAATATCACCCTATTTTCATTATCAATATGATATCGATTAGGTGCCAATTGTGTTTATGATTGCTAATCGGCGATATCCCTGTAGAATTTTGAATGGTCTTATTTTAAGCTTATTTCAATTACATGATTAGTCACGCCGATGCGTTAAAAATGTAGCATGATTAAATTAACCATAAAACTAAATCTAAATCTGATATTAAAATCGATCGATTCAGCAAAAAATTTCCTGCATACGGAATAAGAGGCTCTGCACGAGGACTCTATACTGGGTTAATTGCGACGATGTAGGCGCGGCGCTGATGAATATATCACTATGAAATAAAATTGAAAGCTGAAAAATCCACTTCGTCGGAATCTAGCAAAGCTATTAATATTCGTGAAGGAAATGCTTGGGAAACGAGCTCACAGTGCGCATGTATTAGAAAGGTTACAACCTGTTGGTGATTATGAAGTGTAATTAAAGTTAGTGAAAGTACCGGAAATCAGATGGATAATTGTGCAACCCTTACTTTTGCCGTTGTACGACACTAGAAGAGTTTGCTAAGAACCTTATTTCGGTCATTTTCATTAGAGTGATCACCAAGTGACTCCAGTCAGCCCACTGGCAGCGTTGTTAACAGCAACTAGCATGAGTTAGTAAATTAAACCTTTCTTTTTTTGTCAATCAGTCAGCGAAGAATCTCCTTCTCTGTTCAGTGGCTGATCAATTTAGTATTTTGATATTCTATTGATTTTGAGGTAAATTGATAGTATTTGGAAAGGACTTCGAAGGATTTTGGAAAGTCTTTCGAATCAAACTTCTCAAAGGTAGAATTGTAAATAAATCCTGATTATCGAAAATAATGTCAAAGCACGCTTCAAGTATTCTTGAAAAGGTTAGAAATAAAACAATATATCATCATTTTATGAGTCCCGTATCATCTTACCGAAAAGCTTAAAGCGTCTTCAAAGGAAGTAAGAAAACAAACTTCTCTGACCTTGTGGATTTTGGAGTTACAACCGTTACTGCCCATTTCTGGGCTGTTGCGGCAGTCAAATCTTGAACCTCTACCGAAGATATATAATGTGTATTTGAATTTCCAAGAAAATATGGTCAGCCCTTATGTTACAATAGCACATTTTTTGCTGTAAAGAAAACACCTGTCATACTGTACAAATAAATACCAATAAATACCCTAGCCGGCTTTAACCTCGCAGCTCGCTGTCTAAATTAAGCTTCACTCCCGTTATCATGTACATATAACATACATAGGTTTGTTACATAGGTTAGAATAGGTATTAACAAGAGACGTTTGCTATTTAGTATCTGCGCCTCAGAGGAAGTTTGGAATTCATGTAAGACCCATTTGACTCCATCGACAACAATTTCCGGCTGAGTCAATTGGACGAAGTGACCAATTCCGTGTGCGAATACAAGCTTTGCCTTTATAGAGAGTTTAAGAAACTCCTTCATAAGACCCTCAGCCGTCTTGATCAGCTCTCTAACATGGCTCCTCTGCTCCTCGGTTCCATTTCCCTTCTTAACACCCGAATTATACAGCCCAATCCAGTCCCTGCTTCGCATTGCCCCAATCACATAAACTGGTTTGTCTCCTATCAACGGCTACCTTCTTGCTAGTTCCTTTTTCCGGAGTGTCTTAAAACTTGGTATATACTCCTAACCCTCCTCCTTCTGCTCCTGCAGCTTGAACTTCTCCGTCGATTCGTCACTAATAAATGCTTCCCACTCCTCCCGCGTCAACTTATGCTCCGCCTTGATTCCCATGCCGGAGTATGCATCAATGCCCTCAGAGATAGCTAGAAGATTTGCATCATATGGGTTCATCACCTGTAATGCGGTCTAGTGGTTAGAGTCAACGAGCACCAGGCCAGGAATATGGAGGCCATCTCCTATAATGGCAATGAAGTCGTTGATGAGCACGCCGGCCCATGAGTGTCCGATGACGATTAAAGGGTTCGGAATAGGAGCTTTCTCTATCAAATGAGAAGAGCTCTAGAGCGACGTTCTCGGCCGTAGGCGCAAGCGGCGAAATCTCAGAGCTGCCATACCCGGAACGGTCGTAAGTTTAGCTGCGTAGGGATGAAGGAAGCAGTCTCGTCACGGCCGCCCAGCTGAGCCCGCTGCTTTCCACGCACGAGATGAACAGAACAACGGGATATTTGGAGCTGCTTGACTCTGGGCCATAGGTGTAGAGGGCGAGGGAGTGAGTGCCAATGTTGATGAGGGTGGGATTGAAGGATGACATTCTAGGGTTATTATGCTATGCCGTTCTGAATTTCTCAGGCGAATAGCCTTTCTACTGAAGTGTTTTGCGATTTGATTTAACGAGGGATGTCTTTCACGAGTTCAATTGTTAATACGAAGTTTAAAGGAAGACTTCAAGTGAGATGTGTTGCTTACTATATTCGTAGTATTCGATTCAAATTCTAGAGCTTTATCGCGCAGATATAGAACACACACTGAGCTCCTTGCGCCTCTTCTCCTATAAATACGTTGCTAAATGAAGTCAATCGACTACTGTACTGTATTTTTATATGGATCGATAACCGGGCTATTGGTTTTTGTCCCCTTTGCGTTTGAAGTTGCCGTTGTACGTAAGGTTTTCAACTAAAATCTGAATCCGTGGTTCCTATAGGAGTCCATATTTAGAAATTATGTGAAACAATTCTCCTGATTTGGCAGCGGTGAGATGGCATGATTTACGATTGTGACCAC
Source organism: Myriosclerotinia duriaeana (assembly GCA_002162615.1). Lineage (NCBI taxonomy): Eukaryota > Fungi > Ascomycota > Leotiomycetes > Helotiales > Sclerotiniaceae > Myriosclerotinia > Myriosclerotinia duriaeana. The sequence continues at coordinate 808,919 of NGKI01000015.1, read as the reverse complement.
GGTTTGGTGCACATTGAGCATGGAAAGCAGAGAGTTTAGAACTGGCGAGAGTCGAAGTTGTTTCCTCCTGGTCTATACAAATACACATAAACTTAAAAACTTATGAAATATCCATTGAATTTTCTCTGCTACTCATATTGTTCACGGAGATTTCCTCTCTCACTTAGGTCACAACACCTCAAACCTCGAATCGATAAGACTTTCAAACTTAGAAGTGTTTGTAAAACTTAGAATTCGAACATCAAACACTACGATTTACAAGTTCACAAGAATCGGGGCTCCAAAAATGGGCTCAACTGGCTAAGTTCTATTATGATAATACAAAGAAACTAAGAGCCGCGAAACAGCAAACTGATGAGACCACAGTGGAAATTTTGTAGTCGGTAGAACTATAGATTAATCTTTTTGTGCCCAACAGTTTTCTCGTAGAGGTATTTCTCTTCTTGACAAGATCCTCGAGCGATCGAGTATTTGCCGAGCCCCGTCTCCGGGTAGACGACGTAGTCGAAGTCAATGACGAATTTGATCTTCATACCACGAAGAGTAAGCAACAAACCAATTGCTGAATTCAGCTGCTCCGCTGAATCTCTCGCACCAGAAAAGGTGTGGCGTACTTGGATCTGGACGGTAGAGCCCATAATCCCCTTGTGTCACGGTGAGCTTTGCTTTTGGGCGGCAACGCTAAAGTAGTTCTCGAATGATATCTTACTCCAAGTACTAAGCCATCTAATCACAGTTTTAGCTGACTAGCTGTCAGAAACAAAAAGAAATATGGCTTATAGTACAATGGCACTGGATTGCAAGTACAATATGTGAAGATTATGTTAGAATATTAGTGCCCTTTGATACTTAGCCAATCTTGATGTACCCCATTCGTTCATGCAGGTACCATACCTATTTAAAATATGGCATACCAACTCAGTTCAGCTTGACACCACCATACACACCCCTCTCGACATTTACCCAATGCGTATCAGAGGCAAGACAGGCCGGGCTATTCAAAAAAAAAAATGGGCGACATGTTTGAGTCTGAACATGAACTACCCCTTGCAGCTGAGGGAAAAAATAATCTCGGCAAAAACACCGGGCATGATGTATTCTGGAGAGAACAGTTCTCCAATTTCGAATCGACGCATTTCCCCAGCTTGTCCATAGGCAATCATCAACCTCGAGCAGTCAAGTCAATCGAGCACGACGTTGAGGATATAGAATGGCCTCAGGATATCCCATCCGATATCGTAATTCGAGCTGCGTGGGCAACAGTTCTTTCTTGGTATGGCGAGTCATCCGATATTGTGTTTGGTGTTGTGTTGTATGGCTGCTGGTCCCCAGGATCGGGGGCTGAACAACTTTTTAACCCCACAACTGTAACTATCCCTCTTCGGCTTGCAGTTGAAGAAGACTTAACTTTGAATAAACTTCAAAAGACAATGCTGCAGAAGGCTATCGATATCGTCCCATTTGAACACGTGGAATTGGAAAATATTCGCCGCGTTAGCGAGGAGGCTGACCGTGACTGTCAGTTCGAATCATTGCTGGTGGTTCAACCCGCGATTGAGACTGACGATTCAAGTGCCCGGAGTCCTATTTTTGGAGAAAAGACGAGAATTCGAAGTAGCTTGAATGGAGAGGAGACCGATGGGGCTGATGTCTCTGGTATTGACATAATAGGTTTCGATGTTTTCAACACGTACGCCATCACCTTACACTTTCAAATAATGGAGTCGTCTTTACTCCTGAAAATGGCGTTCGATTCGACTATTCATTGCGAATCACAGACCATTTCGATCACATATTGCATCATATGTGTCGTACCGATCAAGCCAGTACAAAAATCGGCGATTTGGAACATGAGAGAAGGCTTCAACTTATCAAATTTATGATCAAACATTAAGTGACCTATACGTATCTCACACCTTTACTGCAATTCTCAAATTGGATTCAATGCTAGCACTTGATATTGTTGCCTTTATCAACCAAGTTGTGGATTTCGACAAATTACTATAAATTAGAGATATCAAAACTATTATTATAATATACAGGCTATTTAAATATACAATAACTATAGCAAATGTTATCAATAAAAATAATGCTATTAAAGCCAATATTGAATAGACTTTTAGATCAACTACCTGGGTTGCCAACTTGACCAAAAATACCCTTACACTCATCGTATTGATCGGAGAAGTACTCCTGGAGGGACTACTGGTTGGGAAGGGATATTCAAATAATGCGGGGAAAACGGCAGCTGCCATTATTGATGATCCAAGTTGGTTACTGCGTGATGGTGGTGGAGTGAAGGGCCGTCTTGGGCGGCTATATCGAACAGGAGACCTGGTGCGCTACAATTTTGACGGCGAGCTGATCTTTATCAGGAGAAAGGACACTCAGATTAAAATTCATGGTCATCGTACGGAGCTAGGCGACGTTGAACATCATATCTGCCAAGTTTTGCACTCGATTCCGATGGCTGTAGATGTTATTGCCGAAGTCGTCACTCTAGAAATTACCCAACGCCCGATATTAGTAGCCTTTCTTCTGATGCACGGAGTGAGCGCGGGAGAGCTTACTCAGAAAGCCGCCCCGATTATCGAAACTCTGGAAAGAGATTTGACCAAGGAGGTGCCAGCGCACATGATCCCAAGTGTATACATTCCCACGACCGGACTACCAATGACGATGACCGGAAAGACAGATCGAAAAGCACTCCGCGAGATAGGTGCTAGAATACACTCCAAAGCACGTTCATCCTTGTGTGGCACCAATCCTACACAACACGTCGAACCTTCTACGGAAGCTGAGGTACAGCTGAAGGATCTTTGGGCGTCGGTGCTCAATCTTCCAGTGAGTGATATTGGGACACAAGATAATTTCATTCGTCTTGGTGGTGATTCTATCGCCGCCATACGGCTAGTCACTGCTATTGGGAGAAAAGGAATGTTATTGACGGTCCCGGATATCTTCAGCAAGCCACAGCTCAGTGAGATGGCAAAACTCATTTCAAAGAGGGAGGTCGGACAAGAATCTGTACAACCATTTTCCTTGTTGAGGGCAGAGATAGACAAGGATGACGCTTGTCGCCAAGTGGCAGAGTCGTGCTCTGTTGGAGGTTCGCATGTGGAGTCTTCCCAGATGGAGGATATATTTCCCTGCACAGCGCTTCAGGAAGGTCTTAAGCCATGACAGCGAGGAGCTCGGGCAAATATGTGGGGTGTCAGTTAGCTGAACTAAAGCAAGACGTCGATATGGTGAGGTTTCAGAAGGAGTGGGAAAGGGTTTCTGAAAGAGCTTCTGTACTTCGCACCCATATCGTTGACCTAACGGGCCATGGCCTAGTCCAAGTCGTTCTCCGGGAGGCATTGCAGTGGCAGACTTTCTCCTCTCTGGAAGAATATCATAACAGATTGAACTCCGAGAAAAAGCCGTTGGAAGATGGTGTCGAGACTGCGATGGGCCTAGGAACACCTTTATCACGTCTCAGAATCATACATGAGGAGTCAGGTAAAAGATACTTTGCATGGACACAGCATCGTGCGACATACGATGGCTGGTCCCTACCTCTACTACAACAAGAAGTGGAAAAGGCATATCGAGATGGGGAAGGAGAACTATCCTCACTTCCACTTCAAAGCTTTGTGAAATATATCATGAACCAACATAACGAAGAAGGGATGACTTTCTGGAAGGGACAGTTTGCTGAGATAGAAGCATCGCAATTCCCTGCCCTCCCTGGGAAATTTTACCAGCCAAAAGCCGATAAGGTCATCAATCATTCGATGAAAGGCATTCATTGGCCCACTTGCGGCGTAACACCCACTTCAGCACTTCGAACGGCTTGGGCGACACTCATCTCCTGGTACGTGAATTCTCCAGATGTAGCATTTGGAGCAGTTGTATCAGGCCGTCAAGCTCCTATGCCAGGAATTGAAGACGTAGCAGGGCCCACCATCGCGACCGTTCCACTTCGAATCCTAGTCCACGGCACCGTCGAGGAACTACTACACCAGGTGCAGCGACAGGCAATGGAAATGACTCCATTCGAGCAATACGGTCTGCAGCACATTCATCAGATTAATGAAGATGCCAAACATGCATGTGGATTCCAATCACGTTTACTGATACATCCATCGAACGAGGAGAACGAAGCTGAGAGCCCTGTTTTTGAAGACGGTCTGGAGAAAGTCCATCCATGCCAGACACAAGAGACTGATAGCAAATTACGTGATCCAGGTATCGGTATATGAGTTGGCGCGTTGGCTTGGGTAGTCCAACCTCATGCTCATGACAAGTTGGCTGCCATTGGAACCATAGGAGAGTTGTGGCTTGAGGAGCCGATTGTGGGGACAGGCTATTTGAACAATGCTGAGAGAACAGCCGATGCTTTTATCGAGGACCCCAAGTGGCTATTACACGGAGTTCCTGGAAAAGTAACTGGTCGCCGGGGACGCCTATACAGGACAGGTGATTTGGTCTACTATAAACCAGACGGCAATCTTGGATTCATTGGGCGAAAGGATACTCAAGTCAAGACAACGGCCAACGGATGGAATTGGGAGAAGTTGAATACCACATTCGTCAATTACTTCCTACCGAAGCGGTCTCACAATTTGTAGCAGATGTGATCATCCCGGATGCTACTCAGAGCCAGACTTTGGCGGTCTTCCTGACAATATCCGAAGATATCGAGGGAGACAAGATGAACGAGAACACTTCTCTGATGATAGCGAACCTTCGAAAGGAGCTATCAAAACTTCTACCCTCATATATGGTTCCCAGCGCATACATTCCTCTTGCAAAGCTGCCCATGACAGCAACAGGGAAGACAGATCGACAGAGGATTCGCGAATTGGGTAGAACCTACAGCCCACCTGCGCTTTTGTCATCAAACGCATCAAATTCTGATCCCATCCCAACCAACACGGAGGAAACTTTGCGGGATATCTGGGCCAGACTACTTAATATTAAGTCTGATCTTATCACTGCAAATCGTAACTTCTCAGAGATTGGGGGAGATTCAATCAAGACCATGTCACTAGCTATGGCAATACGGAAGCAGTTCAACATTAACATTGTGATACCCCGATTGATCGGACAGCACCATAGCTTGCGTGAACTAGCAAATCTGATCGAAAATCTGCTGCGAGGTCAGTTTGTTGAGGAGCCGACACCGATTGATTTGGAGTGGGAGAGAGAATCGCTAGTGAGCAAGATTCAATGTAGCAGTACCGCTATCAGTACTGCGTCTACTGTCTTCCTTAATGGATCAACCGGATCCCTGGGAACCCAGATTCTTCGTTATACACTCACGAAGCGCGCATTCGATAAAGTTGTATTACTTGTACGTGGTCTTCACGAACAGAAGGGGCTGGACAGGGTAAGAAAGGCGGCCAAGATAGCTGGGTGGTGGAAGGAATCGTTTGCTTCCGCGATCGAAGTTTGGGATGGAGATCTCTCGGCTGAAAGACTGGGTTTGAATGATTCGCAATGGAGGGCATTGTGCGGTATTCCGAGTCAAGATAGTACTATTGATGCAATCATCCACAACGGTGCAGTGGTGCATTGGAGCACCAATTACGACAATTTAAAGGCTGTGAACGTTGGTTCCACAGTACAACTTTTGCAAGCCGCAATGGTCTCCCCTTTCGTCAAGAGCTTTGTGTATGTTTCTGGTGGTTTCATCACGAATAGTCGAACCTGGACTGAGGAAGAAGCAAAAGAGGCCAATGGATACGATCAAACCAAATATGTATCAGAGAGACTGGTGATTGCTGCTGCTACCAAGTATTGCAGGCAAGGCACGAAATTCTCGGTCGTCAAACCTGGCCAGATTATTGGCGATGTATATACGGGTGTAGCAAACGCCGATGATTTCTTGTGGAGGGTGGTTATGTGCGCGACCTGACTTGGGGCTCGACCGATCGAGTCAGAGAACTCGTGGCTCTCAGTATCCGATGTCCGCCATGTTTCAGAGACGATTCTGTGGCACGCAACAGGAAAGAGTAATGAGAATTTTGTCCACATCAAGAGGGGGGTTTGGGTGAGTTTTTTCTAGGCTGCTGTCGAGGATCAATTACAACAGCGGTTACGGCCTGTTTCCTGGGACGAGTAGATTGAACTTGCTAGACAGGATATGGTGAAGGAGCAAGAATTGCATCCACTGTGGCCAGTACAACAGTTCCTAGGTGCTCTTGGTGTTGAAGTTATGGATGATGACAAGTGCGAATGGGAGATGCAAGAGGCGGTTGCCGCTGCGCGGCAGAACATTGAATACCTTCGAAATATGGGATTCACAAGCTTTGAGGGTGGGTATGGACAACCTATGGATGAAAAGGGTGACGACGAGGACACGGAACATTCCTAGGATGATTAAGGTTTAGGAGTTGCAAGCACCTGATATTGAGGAGTTGAAAAGTGATAATCTCTTGACTAAATTCGTGCAGAATTTGCTAAATATATCATTATTTCTGGTGTAAAAATAAGCCTGAAGTTTCTTTTAGTCCAACTTAATACAATACTGTTTGATCAGTAGTTTCTTTGAGTTCAGAATTAAAATATTCATATCAATCCTAATAAGTAAGTGCATACGTACCCAGGACATCAACATCCTTTTCTCTCACAGCCATTACCATTATGCCCATACAAAATCTAGCTCCACTCTCCAACCCACAAAAAACCCTCGCTTCCCGACCATCCACGTGCCATCCCCCCAAAAAATCACCACCTCAACCCAAACCACCCAAACCCATCATCAAAAAAGCAAAAAGAAAGTTGTCTGAATAATCAGAAGGTGTGTTACAAAGATTTGATGAATGGAGTATAATGGGCATGAGCCACGGTCATCTCTGGTAAAAGGCAAGAAATGAATTCTGAGCTAGCTTGTCCCACTCCGAGATGTAAACATGTTATGTGGAATATATGTATGGGAAGATGAACTTGGGGAAAGCTTGGACCTGGTCGGAAGCTCGGAGTTTAAGTAGGATGGGTAATTGTCGGGAAAGAGGGACCTTGGATGGATGGAGCTTCAGGAATGTTGGACCCCGCGTTGTAAAAGTAAAGGAAAGGAAAGTAAAGTAATAAATTAAAGAGAGCTGAGTTTCGATTTCTTTTTATTTATTGTTCAATAATTCTACTTTACAGATTTCAATCAATACAAGACTCATTAGAAATTACAAAATGGCTTCTCAAGCAGCATGTATCTTCTGCAAGATAATCAAAGGTAAGATATCCCAACCACATCTCTCTCTCCATCTCCTCTCTCCATCTCTTTACCCCTCTGTTCCGCAACCGCAATATCAACTCCAAGCTTTATACACACCTACCTAGCAGTAATATCCTCAAACTAACAACCCATAGGAGACATCCCCTCCTTCAAACTCTACGAATCCGAAAAAGTCCTCGCCTTTCTCGATATTAATCCTTTGTCGAGAGGTCACGCCGTTAGTATCCCTCTTGTTTCCCCAACTTCCGCCATATTTCCATTGGGATTCTGCGATTTAGTCTTAAAAGCTATCCATCCCGAGGCTACCAGATTATGGCTTCTTATTGCTCCGTCTTTACATCTGCAAGCCATCTTTCTCGTTGCGACTATACAATCCCGAAGTTTCCATGTAACGCGCGATGTATGAATGAAGTAAATAAAGCTAACATCTCTTGCATGAATCTAGCTCGTAATCCCCAAATTCCACGGCGAGAAATTGGTTGAGATTCCAGATGATCAATTAGAGGAAATTTTGGTACATTGCCCTCTCTTATCCTCTCCTCATTTCCCCCTCCATTTCTCCTCCCGTTGTTCCTGTCTCCCTCCCTCTCATCCCACTCAAAACCGCAACCAGTCACCCCAATCACCCAACATAAAGCCCTCTCCCACCCACTACACCCACACGCCATACACTAATGAAACAGAAAAGGACCTTATAGATAAAGAAACATCCGCTGACACACAACACATAGCCAGTAGTAAAGAAACTCGTCGTAGCAAGCGGTGCCGAAAATTACAATGTTTTGCAGAATAATGGACGGATTGCTCATCAGGAGGTTGATCATGTATGTTTTCCCCTATCACTTTTCCTTTGCCCTTTCCCTCCCCCCCTTCCTCCCTCCATTACTTCAAAACTACAGTTACTAACCCCTCCCCCCAACAGGTACATTTCCACATGGT
>NGKI01000015.1:766984-795975 GCA_002162615.1 Myriosclerotinia duriaeana | reverse complement strand
CCCCCCTGGAAGCCTTCGAGCCGGCATTCGCCGAACTCTCCGACTCCATGGCCGATCTGGAGGCCAACTTTATGCATCTGCAGCTGATGCATGAGAGCTTGGCGAGGTTTAGTGAGAACTTTGCCGCGTTTTTGTATGGCTTGAATATGAATGCTTTTTGTGTGGATTTTCCCGAGGTGGGTTTTGCTACTGGGCTGAGTTGGTTGTTTGGGGTTTGGCTGATGGATTGATTGTTTTGTTAGGCGCCTATTCCGGATTCTTTTCGGAGAGCACAGGAGCAGGAGGAACAGTTAGGTTAGTACAATGGACGAGTAGCATTGAGGAATATACTGATATTTGGGATAGGCAGATCAACAAATTTGGAAAGATTTCGTGGTGAAATTGATGGGGAAACAACATTTTTGTAAGCAACATATTATCTGCTACTATAGTTCATAACTCATTTGTATCTCTCTAGGACCACGGATACCTCCTTCGTTGATAACCCTCCAACATCCTCCAAACCAACCCCGAAATTCACAACCCCAGCACCATCACGAATATCAGGCTCTTCTGGCCGAGGTGGATCTTCTGGTGGTTCTGGCTCATCTGGCAGAGGAATTCCTGTTCCGCGCGGTGGACGTGGTGGTAGAGCAAGTGGTCTTGCAAGAGGTCGTGGTCGTGGTGTAAGATGAGATGGAAAATACACCTGATAACTCTCCCACCATGATACCCCGCCATAGATTTAATAGTAGCCAATGGACTAAGCTTTAATAAACCCCCCTATGATTGATCCATGTCAGGGAACACGCTTTCTGTGTTCACGTTTCTTGGTCGTCAAGAAATCCGGAATTTTCCATCTCTACCTCTACATCTAGAGCCTTAGTTTTGGTACCATTATCTGGAGGGCCCTGTCCTATAGCTGCTTCTGCGTCTCTCTGTGTATATGGTTCTTCCTTCAATGCCTTGACTCTGTAATAACCCCATCAGTATGATGATGTCAAAATTCTTCATAATCGTCAAAACATACCTTCTCTTATGAGGTTTGCCTTTAAGATGCGATACCATACTATTCTCCGATTCATACCACTTTGCACATTGAATGCAATACCATTTTCCTAAACCTGGCAAATCCTCCGCAGCTTTAGAACCTTTATGTTGTGCCAAATGTTTTGGAGAACGAATATCCGCGGAGATTTGATCGAGATCTCTGTTAAGGAAAAATATTAGGTTTGCGCACAAATCTTTGACAATAATCGAACAAAATTGGATTCTGCTTACCTCAATCTTCTCCTGGTTTTAGTTTTGGTTGATTTCTGAGGGATACCCATTTTGGCTTATCGATTTGGTGATATGTTTGCTCGTTGACTTGATTGGAGTTTACTGACTGTACTGTAGATGGAAATTTCAATGTAGGTAGGGTTGTCAGTCGTGGTTCAAGTCACTACCGATACAGTAATTTTTTTTTGAAAATTACGGGGAAACTTTTATCCACTGAAAAGTTATAGGTCCACTTTGGAGTACCAATTGAGTTTGGTGCATTTGTCCGAGGCTCCTCCCACGGTCCCACCCCACCTACCTAGTAGTTGGTCGCACGGTTAGAACGGGAACTTGAAAGATTGCCCAGGTGTACGGAATTTGGACATTTTTGGAGAGCTCCGTTTCATTTGTCGGTCCCGTCCCGTCCCGTCCCGGCCAACACGTAGGTACTACTAGGTAATAGGTATTTATCACAGATGAGATGAGAATCTGGAATCATTTAGTAGTCGAAATGTTCAAAACTGTTTGGAACATCATCAATATCAATCGTAGTACTCGAAATAATACAGAAATGGATCGAAAAGAACTCTCAGAGGCTGAGGTCAACCTTTCAAGAAGAATCCAAGCCCTCGGGAGTCGGGATGGTCCTAATGATAATGGCACATGATCGGAGTATGAGTCCGATCTCGCATCACACCGGACCCGTTTGACGGAAGTCATCTTGAAGTCAGGTTCACAACTAAATAATTACTTGAAAAAATGAGAGAGTGGAAGAGTGGAAGAGTGGAAGAGTGGAAAAGTGGAAAAGTGGATAAATGGATGCGGGCATTGATATCTTATTGGGTAAAGTAAAAGAAAGAAAATTTGATCCCATTATTCCTCGACCTGCAGACTAGGGTTGGGCATATATAATTATTAAATCAGGGTATAATGGTCAACAGATTATAGTATGTAATAATGGTCAAATTTCATTATAAGTATACGTAATAGCGCACTAGTACTAATCTAGTATAGTAGTAGTTCGCTTAGTACTGATGACTAATCTAAATCAATCACATGACCATTTTGGGTTTTTTTCAGCAAATTTAGACTAGTAAAACTTTTTTACCACCCACCTAAAAACCTTTCCGAATTAGCTCCACTTTCATTCATTCTAGCTATTCAATTGGCTAGAAAAAGAGGGGTATAGCCTTGGCATAATATTTTATCAGGCTCAAAACTTGTTATATTATAAAATTATATAATCATGCCCCAGATTATATAATTTGCCCAACCCTACTGCAGACCTACGAAAAATTCGCATTATTTGAAATATACTAGCCGTAGGTAAACAAAAAGCTTCAATTTCAAGCCAACCCTTCCAGGTTGACAAGCAACCACAACTTATAGAGTACTAGGTAACTCCCGTCTCCCGTTTTTTTTAAGATCTTGTTAATTCAATGGTAAATTCATACATACTATAACTTAAATATCTTGATAATTTTGATATTATCGAGATTTTCTATTCATTTAATTGGTCAAACCTAAACACAGATTACGGATCGGATTATATCTTTGTATATTCTCGTCCGTCTTTGAAAAAATAATAATAATAATAATAATACCTCACATTTGATTGGACCGGCGATATTGGTCAAAGCTTGAAGATAACCCGCGGCTCCAAGCTTCGGTTGTCCAAGTTTCTTCCCTCCCACTATTTTAATAACTTCAAGTTGTTTAGAGATAAACATACAACAACCTTTTTCTCCCTCCCCCTCCCTTTACCTCACCAACGTCTCTCATAATGTTGGCAACACGACAAGTTCTCGCTGCTGCCCAGCGGCGAGCATTCACCAAGGTGGGCATTCGCACAATGGCCACTGTTGGTGATGCCCCGCTTGATAAACAAGTTAGACAAAATATCCACGAGAAGAACAACTTCATCAACTATAAGAAGATGTCCGAGAACCTCTCAATCGTTCGACAAAGATTAAACCGACCTTTGGCATACGCTGAGAAGATTCTCTACTCCCATTTGGATGATCCTCATGGTCAAGAGATTGAACGTGGTGTATCATACCTCAAGCTCCGACCCGACAGAGTTGCTTGTCAAGATGCCACTGCTCAAATGGCTATCTTACAATTCATGTCCGCCGGCATGCCTTCCGTCGCAAACCCTACCACCGTACACTGTGATCATTTGATTGAGGCACAAACTGGAGGTGTTAAGGATCTTACTCGGGCTATTGATATCAACAAGGAGGTCTACGATTTCCTTTCTACTTCTTGCGCAAAATACAATATTGGTTTCTGGAAGCCAGGTTCCGGTATCATCCATCAAATTCTCCTCGAGAACTACGCTTTCCCAGGTGGTCTTCTCATTGGTACTGATTCGCACACTCCAAATGCCGGTGGTCTCGGAATGTGCGCTATTGGTGTTGGTGGAGCTGATGCTGTTGATGTCATGGCCAACCTTCCTTGGGAGTTGAAGGCACCAAAGGTTATTGGTGTTAAGCTCACCGGTCAACTCTCTGGCTGGGCTACTCCAAAGGATATTATCCTCAAGGTTGCTGGTATTTTGACTGTTAAGGGTGGAACTGGTGCTATTGTTGAATACTTTGGTCCAGGTACTGAGACTATTTCTGCTACTGGAATGGTAAGCATAATCAACTCACCAAACTCTTTATTTTCAAGTGGCTAATCATGATTCCAGGGTACTATTTGTAATATGTCCGGGCCCCCAAGACACCTCATATATAGGATTTATTGCTAACAACTCCAACAGGGGTGCTGAAATCGGTGCCACAACCTCCCTCTTCCCATTCAACGACCGCATGTACGATTACCTCGCTGCTACCAAGCGTACCGAGATTGGAGACTTTGCTCGCTCATACGCCAAGGAACTCAGAGAGGATGAAGGTGCACAATATGATGAGTTGATTGAGATCAACCTTTCTGAACTCGAGCCACACATCAACGGACCCTTCACCCCAGATCTTGCCACTCCTATCTCCAAGTTCAGCGCGGCCGTCAAGGCTAACAACTGGCCTGAGGAATTGAAGGTCGGACTTATTGGTTCTTGCACAAACTCTTCATACGAGGATATGTCCCGTGCTGCTTCTATTGCTCGTGATGCCATGAATCATGGTATCAAGGCAAAGTCTCTCTTCACTGTCACCCCTGGTTCCGAACAAATCCGTGCTACTATCGAGCGTGATGGTCAATTGCAAACCTTCGAAGAATTCGGAGGCATGGTACTTGTAAGTTTGATTTATTTATCATCCTCGACAATTTGTGACGATGTGCTAACATGTTACTAGGCTAATGCATGTGGTCCATGTATCGGTTAGTACCCCTTTACTTTTCTGCCCCTTTTTTCCACTCATGAAGCTTTCTTTCAATTGTCAAAGAGAATGTGAACATTGAAAAACTGTACTCAAGCGGTGATTTGAAAACTCTCACTTGAGTTTCTTTTCGATTGCTCATAAATGCTCAAACATTGAAAAGCTCCATGAGCGCAGCAATCTATTTCTCCCTCTTGGAGCGATTTTTCAATGGTTGAGATTATCTCAGACATTGAAAAGCTCTGTAGGACTAGTAATCCTACAGCAATTTTTCCTCACCTCACAGCTACTCCAAATTTTTAAGATTAGCTGGGTCATCGAAACGCTTCATGAGGGCATACTCTTTTACATCCCTTTCATGTCATATTCATGAATATTAACTAACTTCCAAAAGGACAATGGGATCGTAAGGATGTTAAGAAGGGAGAAGCTAACTCCATCATCTCATCGTACAACCGTAACTTCACTGGACGTAACGACGCCAACCCAGCTACTCACTCTTTCGTCGCATCACCTGATCTCGTCGTTGCTATGACTATCGCTGGTTCCCTTCACTTCAACCCTCTTACCGATAGCTTGAAGGGTAAGGATGGAAAGGAGTTCAAGTTGTCCCCACCTACCGGTGATGGATTGCCATCAAGAGGATATGACCCAGGACAAGACACTTACCAAGCACCACCTGCTGAGCGTGCTTCAGTCAGTGTTGCTGTTTCACCAACCAGTGACCGTCTTCAACTTCTTGAGCCATTCAAGGCTTGGGATGGAAAGGATGCTTTGGATATGCCAATCTTGATCAAGGCTAAGGGAAAGACTACCACCGATCATATCTCTATGGCTGGTCCATGGCTCAAGTACCGTGGACACTTGGACAACATCTCCAACAACATGTTGATTGGTGCCATTAACAGCGCCAACGGTGAGGCCAACAAGGTTAAGAACTTCACCACTGGTGAGTTCGATGCTGTCCCAGCAACTGCTAGAGATTACAAGAAGAAGGGTATCAAGTGGGTTGTTATTGGTGACTGGAACTACGGTGAAGGAAGTTCAAGAGAGCACGCTGCTCTTGAGCCAAGACATCTTGGAGGTCTTGCCATCATTACTAAGTCTTTCGCCCGTATTCACGAGACCAACTTGAAGAAGCAAGGAATGCTTCCTTTGACCTTCATCAACCCAGAGGATTATGATAAGATCGATCCATATGACAAGGTATGAAACTCGAAAAAAATATCTTCCTAAACCAAAGCTAACCCTCTTCACCTCTAGGTCGACCTTTTGTGCACTGAGATCGCCGTCGGCAAGCCAATGACCCTCAGAGTTCACCCCAAGTCTGGTGAAACATTCGACATCAAGCTCGCTCACACTTTCAACGCCCCACAAATTGAATGGTTCAAGAACGGAAGCGCTTTGAACACAATGGCCAAGGCGAATGCATAAATGAATAAAATACATTGGGTGCGGTTGTGGTGTTGGGCGGTGGTTTACGAGAACTAAATTTTTCTGGACTTTCGGAGCTAATGGGTTGCTCTGGTCTGCTACTGTATTTTGTTCATCACAGTGGGCCTGATTTTTTTTCTTTTACTTCGCGTTTACCCTCGTACATTAGGCCTCTTTTTTCTATGTTAAAATGTATGAATTCTCTAGAAGACTGATGGGGAAATGAAAGTGCTATGATTATGAATGATTGTGCTTTTGATTGTTTTTTCAGATTTGCAATTGATTTTTGTGGATTTGTAGAGGAACTTGTTTTGATGCTTGGAGTCAGTAATCAGGGTATACGAGTGATTCGAAATTCGGAATTTCATACGGTATTTCTGAGTAAGGGTTTGCTATAGTTGGTGGTTGGTAGGTTTTGGTTTTGGTTTGGTGTGTTTCGTGGGTGTTTTGATGGATGGGTAGGTGGATGGGTAGGCGGATGGATTATAAAGTTTGCATGAGATGGGATGAGATGGGATGGGATGGGATGGGATGGGGGATGTTTTTTTTTTCCCCCAATGAGTTGGGGGGGGGACTTTTTGGGGGCCTAGAATCGCATTTGGTGGTTTTGGTTGGGGTTGGGGTTGGGGTTTCAATAATGGGTATGTATGTATGTAGAGAGGAGGATGGTGGGGTTGGAGTATGTGTTGGGTTATTGGATGAGTTTGGAATGCTGGGAAGATTGGGAAGATTGGGAAGATTGATGATATTGGGAAAGAAGACATGGTCGGTGATTTGAGTTTATCTATATGCTTAGTGCGGGAGTTCGCTTCGCTATGGATTCCTGGGTGTACTTAGTATATGTACTGTGTATTGGAGATGAGGGGGGTGAAGGGGGGTGGTGCTGGGGGTGTTTGGGGGATATATGGGATGTGAGGGGTTGTGGTGCTTGTGGTTTGTACTGTATACCTTCAGGATGCGATTAGGTGTAATGGTGTAGAATGAGTTTTATCTTATGAGATAAGTCTTTTATATGAGTTTGGTCTGGCTTGAGAATTTGCAATGATTATTTACTGTTGAGTTTTGGAGGAGTTTTGGAGTTTTGGGTTAAGATGTTAGGCAATTGGATGTTGGATAAAAGAGCAAGTCTTGAACACACATTTCGCACAGGACCGACGCCTTTATATATCGGGAACTGCCTGTTAACATGGGGTAGTAATAATTCTACATGAGTGTCATATATCGATGCAGAGGGTAGAAGTTAATGGAGGCGCTATGTAGCTATATGGCGGATGTTATAGGGGATGTTATGTCGTCTTGCCTGCAACCCACTGGCTTGAAAGTGATATCGGAGGAAGTCGTACAAGTAATCTTAGGTGGCGGAGATTATGGATAACAGAGGCTTGGGAGTGTATCCATAATATAATTTCAATTATGGTGATATTGAGGTTGAACTCGCGGGTAGAGGAAATGGGGTTCACTGGGGACAAATAACATCGTGCTCCCGGTGAGCTCCTGGTGAGCATCTAAATAAATTGCCCCCGGTGAGCTTTGATTGTAACCAAATTCAATGGTAAACATTTAACCTTGGATTGAGAGATACATGGGCCCAGTACATCAAACCGCCTGAAGCAATTAATAAAAGTATGTAGTTTTGATTTGTTATGATCAAAATGAAAGACTCGAAGGCTTGCTCGATTTATTGAATTTTGCTCGAAAAGAGTTGCCATCTTGAGAAATGCGTTCACCTCGTAGTTTCTACCAGCCTTGTCGTAGCCCACGTACATTCCTAAGACGTGTTAACGTATCGAGTCTATAGTTTCAAGAAATTCAAGATAGTAATTTCATAGCGGTTGCGTGAGAAAATACTAATATGAGTCCCCGAAAAATTGAGATACTTTCAGTTGTTCAGACAAGTTGACAAAGAGCCCGAGGAACATCTTGTTCTGACGCGGAGTGAAAGCTCAGCCTTGCGGTAGCGAAAAGTCCAATGACAATTTCGAGGGACGCTTGATTTCTCAACATAACACTTCGCGCATCGATTCACAAACGATGCTGCAAGATTCTTTCAAGACTTCAAGAAGTGATACCTAGGCCATTGAATATTCGAAATCTGGCACAAAACCTCCCTAGAGACGACGCAACCCGAATTCCGCAACATCCACAATGCCACTTACTCTTCCCCAATTCGGCGCAACCCGGCTACGATCCTATATCCTCCGTTTGCCTCTATTCACGAGATGTATAATAGCGATCATATTCATACTATGGCTTGTCACTTTGCAGTCAGCTTGGGATTTGCAGAAATGGGGTGGCTTGTATCCGAATGAGATTGGATTGCAGTCAAGTAAATCTACCTTTCTAATACAACATTCAAGTCATTCTCATGGACGATCGAGCTAATATGGCCTGATTATTATAGTGTATCGCACAAACACCTTCCCATTGATACATATGGGATTTTTACATATGATAATGAATACTATTGCTCTAACACCATTGTTGGAGAGGTTCGAGGCGGAATATGGAACTTTGACTACGCTGACATTGTTCATGGGCCGTAAGTCTCCCTCGAGAGAAGCTATATGGGAACCGAGAGCTAATAGTTGTTTATAGCTCTGTCAACGATTCCCGCACTAATATATACATTCGTGGAAAGGGGGATTTTCCATATGAACACAGGAGTGATGGGTGCCAGGTGAGAAGAACATACTTTCTATTCTACTCCGAAAGTCTTGCTAACAAAGACCTTAGTATTTGGGTTTTCACTCTACTTGCAATGGAAGCGATGAAGACATATAAAACAAACCCGAATTTCGTATTGGGCACAGTACATATTCCAACCTGGACAACACCAATCATCCTCACCCTATTTATATCATTTTTGGTACCCAATACTAGCTTTCTTGGTCATCTTTGCGGGCTTGTTTTTGGTTACGGATGTTAGTGCCCCTTCTATCCTATGGTTCGGACCGCTAGCTAACTTTTATAGGGGCCTTGGGCTATCTCAAATTCCTAGCTCCCCCAGAGAAAATCTTGAGATGGATTGAGGGCAAAATGAACCTTTTGGGCAGATTACCACACTACGTTTCCGTCGACCAAAAAACCTATGGAAGATATGGATTATTACCCACCAGCAACAATCCCATCATCCCATCAGACACGAACATTGCGCTAGGATATCAAACCCAGGCACAGCGATTGGGACCTTAGAAAACCCTGTACTTATCGAGCAATAATTTCCCTTGTCTCTGTACAAAGACCACGCATGATACGGAGTTTGGATGTTTTTGGGAGTGGTCATGCTTTGAGGTGAAATGGTGGAAATGAAATATGATATACGGCTTTGGTTTCGGTTTTAGCTTCAGTGGGATATAACCACTTGTAGCAGAAGGCAGTATGCATCTATGATTGTAGCCTTTTTTTATGATAAGTATATAACTAGACGAAGCTATTTGGAGTCCGCTGGGTTGAAGAAAAAACCATTGATTTTTCAAGGAACTCGTCTGAACGTAGATCTGTGGTGATGTAAATATAACTTCAATTATTCCATTGAATCGTAAAGTTTCGGGAGTCAAGTGTTCGGGTTAATAAGAAAGCGGAAAGCTAGCTGGGTTAATATTTACCTAATTAGTGAAATCTGTCGCGTCGGTTCCTGATCTCGCGTTTCTCGAACCTCGCCTCCCACTGTGCAAGGCTGTGGAATTCTGACAATTTGACAAATCCACAGAGTTTCGAGCTCCCCATGTCAGAACCACCACTTCGAACTTCGTGAGGACTTTTTTATACCATGGGGTTGCTGTGTAAGTAGTTGAATTTCCAGTGAAGGACCATGAAACTAATAATAATAAGCATCAACCATCTTGCGATATGCGCCGGTCCGCAAGTTACCACCATATCTATCCTTTCTTTGCATAGCCATAGGTGTTGCATGGCTCCTCCTGCTGCCTCTGGACGACTACTCGAGGAATACTTATGTTTCGGAAAATGCGCTGCTGCCGGGTCAGGTGCATACTTATTTCGCCGGAAGTGATCAGAATATTTTTCGGGGGTATAAGAGGGAGGTTGATGCTTTGGGGGAGAGTAGTAATGTTGAGTATGCGCGAGGCTGTGGAGGGGAAACCAGAGGTTGGAGGATATCGCTGACTTTTGGCGTGCAGAGTGAATGATAAGCTGGAGGGGTTCTTCAAGGCCACGGGACTCAAGGTTGCAAGACAGAAGTACGAGTATAAATCGGCGGGCGAGGTTTATAGGGGAGAGAATGTATATGCCATTCTACACGCCCCCCGAGGTGATGCTACGGAAGCAATTGTGTTGGTGGGGGCTTGGAGAAATATCGATGGGGAGTTGAATCGAAGTGGTGTTGCTTTGGTTCTTACGCTGGCGAGATATTTCAATCGGTGGTCTTTGTGGTCAAAGGATATTATATTCTTGATTACGGCGGATAGTAAAGCTGGTCCCCAGGCTTGGGTCGATGCCTATCACGACACACATCAATCCCCCGCCATTGATTCATTGCCCGTCAAGAGCGGGGCTCTTCAAGGAGCGGTTGTAATCGACTATCCTTTTGATCACCGCTTTGAATCAATCCATATCGTCTATGATGGAATCAACGGCCAATTGCCCAATCTCGATCTCTTCAATACCGTTGTCTCGATTGCTAGCGGGCAAATGAACATTGGGGTTTCACTCCAGAAAATGTGGCAGCACAGCGGTCGGTACCAAGATCGACTCAAAACCATGTTGCGTGGTATGATTAATCAAGGATTGGGTCATGCTTCCGGACCTCATAGCAGCTTCATCCCATATCATGTGGATGCTATCACGCTCCAGCCATTTGGACACGGCTGGCAGGATGAAATGGCCATGGGAAGAGTAATCGAAAGTACATTTCGGAGTTTAAACAACCTGTTGGAGCATCTCCATCAGAGTTTCTTCTTCTATTTACTCATGCAAGAGAATCGCTTCGTCAGTATTGGTACATATCTTCCAAGTGCCATGCTAGTGGCTACGAATTTTACTATTATGGCTATTTTTCTATGGGTGAAGAGTGGTTGGCCCAGTCCTTCGAAGACGAAAACTTTGTTATCGACGGAAAAGAGAGAGGACAAGGAGAAAAGTCCATTGGTGATGGTGGAAGCCGGTGATGCCAAAGCACTCATCCCACAAAAAGATCTCCAAGTGCGCGAACGAAAACTTTTTCTCCCTCTGGCTGTTGTGGCTGGATGTCAGTTCTTGGGTCTTGTTCCTCTTTATATCTTTAACCATACTTCCAAAGCCGTACGTTTCTATCCCCCGTTCTCCCCCTCAATCCAGAAATGCCAAAATTAACTTAAACCATCAAATCAGAATCTCCCCACCGTCTTCACCATCTTCCTAATCCTCAACACGTTCCTCCCCCTAACCCTCTCCGCCCTCCTCCACTCCACCTACTGCACCCCACCCACCCCGCACCAACTATCCCTCATCCAATCCTTCTCCCTCCTCCTCCTCGGCATGTACCTCTCCTCCCTCGCGACGCTCAATTTCTCCCTCTCAATCCTCATCGGCATCCTCTCCTCCCCCCTCTCCTACATCCGTCCCCTCGGCCACAAACCCCTCGTCGCTTCCCTGCTCGCTCTCTTCTTGGCCATCCTGGCTCCGTCAACCATCTTACTTGCAGGAGCCAAGTATTGGGGCTTGAGCGTGGGAGATGTTTTGGTCGAGGCCGCTTTTGGCTGGGATGTCGGGGGGATGACGACGCAGGTCGTGGTGTGGTTTGTTTGGTGGCCGGCGTGGGTGGTGGGCGGGATTCTGCTTTTTGGGAGGCCCAGGGAGGAGGAGGAGGAGGAGAGTGCGGGTGCGGGTGCGGGTGCGGGTGCGGGGGAAATGAAGCGGGAGGTTGAAGTGGAGAAGAGGTAGAGAGGAAATAGAATGGTTGGTTGGTTGATTAGTTGGTTGGAATCTTTATAGAAATCATAAATATAGTCTCTTCGAAAGGGAAAAGGATGGCCGATCCCACCATTTCATTCTTCCAGAGCGAACGAATTAAACACTTACAGTGCTGAAGTTCTATTATTGTACAAATGATTGAGATCTGTACCAAATTTGAAAAATCGACTTTCAATCTTTACTTTATAATCTTCGAAATCTTCTGTTGAAAACCGGAGATTGGCATGTTGCTTTCTGCTACATGCATACTTCTGACATGCCCTAACGCAGAGATAATCACGCATGATTATGTGTAGATTTGGAAATATAAAATAGCAAGGATATTTTTCTCATATATCATTTCATTCCTTCTCAACGCAAATACAACTACCCACGGGCATGCATGCGGGAGAGGGAATATCTATTTTACAATCCGATGTGAAGCCTACGACGCCATTCTTGCCTTTTCAATTCATGATTATGATTCTACATCTCATGCCGCCCAGACGTCTTGACCCTTCGACTCGATCCAGTTACCCAGCGTTTCAACACTGGAATCCCACTCTCCTAGTCGTGTACGCATACCATTGATCTGTGTCATGTCTAATACCTTAGGTTGTACCCAGTTGATACGCGCGATTTCATCTACTTGATCGATGCTTCCTCGCAATAACCCCAAGCTTAAAGCTTTCATAATCAAATGCTCAATCTCATCAGGACGGACTTTGGTTTCTTCGGAAATGGTGCGGAAGGTCATGGCACGATCATGAGGAGGGCGACGGAAAACGGCTTCGGTAAGGGCAGCGAGGTAGATCTTTTGTTTGAGACCGTCGCGGTGTTGGGAGAGAAGGGGATTGGAGGAAATGTGGCCGGCGAGGACGTCGTATGCAGCGAGATCACCGCGGTTGAAAGCAAAGAGGAGATCGCGGAGCCAGGCGTCGTCTTTCACGAGAGTGTCGAGGATGGGATGGAGGAGAAGTTCACCAAAGTTGTAGATGGTGTCGGATACAAGGGCTGCGATGCTAAGATCGTAGGCTCGGCTCTTGCGCTCGGCGGGGGTGAGATCGTTGAGGTCGATGCAGGCTAGGTATAATAAGGCGTTTCTGTAATATGATGCGAACTCCAATTTGGATTGATAGTACTCTGCATTAACCCGATAGAAAGCCGCATGTACGATTGTCTCCACAGAGTCAAATCCATCTAATATCTTCTCTGATTTGTCCAAATCCTTTCTCGCCCCATCTTGGTCTTTTAATTCTAATTTGACCGTAGCTACAGCTACTGTTGCGTAGACGTATGCATCTTGGGAATTTGGGTTGTCGACTTTCTTTGCTACCGCCTCCAAGAAAGACAAACGCTCTTGACTGTCTGATCCCGGGTTAGCAGATGTCTTCAATTCTCTAGGAATTATTTGCTACCTTTACACTGTGAAGCGGCGCTTAAAGCAAGAGTAACAAGCTTCAACTGATTGATTTTATCGGCGAATGTGAGAATGAAAGTCTTGTATAATGGTAGCCTTTGGGAAGCACTTTCTTTATGATTGAAGAATTCAACCAGAGTATCCGTCAGTTGATGCCACAGCTTCCTCTCCCAAAGGTCTTCGAAGGATAAGAAAAGATGTTGAAGGTCTGCAGGCGCAGCATCGCGTTGCTCTCCAAGAAAGTCGGGGATTGTATCGACATTCATAATGGATGAGTGAGGGTTGTGTTATATTAGAATTGGTTTGGTTCCGGACCTTTTGTATCCACTTATACGCCGCTCAAAATCAACAGAGGTGGTTTGGCTTGGGTATCTCTTCGTGTGTGTAGATGTTTGAAATTGAAGCTGTCTTTGGTTGGGGTTTTGATATGTTTAAGGCGAGGCAACGAGAGAGCTGCGCAAGGTCCCACTTAACCTTATTTAGACTAGTTTGATCCGCGGCTGGCCGCCCGCGATATCAATCTACAACTTCAACATCAAGTGAAATTGAACCCTGTCAACTGCGTTTGCGTCTGCGATTCAATTGATTTGTACCCCAGTCGCAAAAATGCAGAAATCCTGCAGTCCATCGACTCTGAACAGTCTGCGGACTGCTGTGCGATCAAAAAGAGGAATTGAAAATGTACCTTTGAGCCGGAAGTTATCTGATGTCACTATTACAAGGACTGGAAAGCCCATTATTCGTACACAGGGTGGCAGGTGAGCTTTTTGGCTGCGGGTTCTGAATCTTGTGAAATCACTTGCTAATGTGCTGTTCTATAGATCATCTCTCGGAGGTATGGCCGTCCGCAAAATCGCAGAACCACAATCACCAGAAGCCTAATTTGATGTTATAGGGCATACCGCAACGGTCTTCGGTGCGACTGGATTCCTCGGACGTTATATTGTGAACAGACTCGGTACGAAGATCTCTATAGATAGCGTAGAGCTGGTTGGACTGACGAGGGGGGTGATTTAGCAAGACAGGGATGCACAGTTATTGTCCCTTTCCGGGAGGAAATGGCCAAACGACATTTGAAGGTTTCCGGTGATCTGGGCAGAGTCATTTTCATGGTACGATAAAGGATTTACGGGCGATAGTTAGGTCAGCTTGACTGACTTCGGATAGGAATACGATTTGAGAAACACACAATCTCTGGAGGAAAGTGTCAGACACTCTGATGTCGTCTACAACCTTGTTGGACGCAATTATCCCACCAAGTATGCTTCCAGCAAGACTGAATTGGAGACGAATACTCATTGGTATCAGGAACTTCGATCTCGAAGATGTGCACGTCGAAGGAGCTGAGCGAATTGCAGATGCTGTTGCCAAATACGACGTGGACAGGTTCATCCACGTTTCATCCTACAATGCGGACCCCAATTCACCCTCTGAATTCTACAGGACGAAGGTATATAATCTATCTCTTCCAAAGCACTGGATGATATGGTTGACATACATATTTGTAGGCAAGAGGTGAGGCGGTAGTACGAAGTATATTCCCAGAGACCACAATTGTGAGACCTGCCCCATTGTTTGGTTTCGAGGATCGCCTTCTTCACAAGCTCGCCGGATTCACCAACGTCCTCACGTCTAATCATATGCAAGAGCGCTACTGGCCAGTCCATGTATGTTTTAAATCCTTTAATTGCGAGATTATCTGTTGACAATCTTTCCAGGCACCGGATGTAGGTCAAGCACTTGAGAAAATGCTTCAAGATGACAGCACCGCATCACAAACCTATGAGCTTTTTGGCCCCAAGAATTACTCGACGGCAGAAATAGCCGAGTTGGTAGATAAAGAAATCAACAGCCGTCGCCGGCATATCAATTTACCAAAGTCCATACTTAAGCCATTCGCTAAAGTCTTGAACAAAGCTCTTTGGTGGCCTGTCCTCTCCGCTGATGAGGTTGAGCGGGAATTCATTGATCAAAAGATTGATCCTTCCGCAAAGACATTCAAAGACCTTGGAATTGAGCCAGCAGAGCTCAGTAGTCTTACTTTCCATTACTTGGTATGCATACTTTCCGGCCCAAAGTCCAAGGCAATAATACTAATTCTAAATAGTTGGGATATCGAAGTTCGGCATTCTATGACTTGCCCCCATCAACAGAGCGCGAGAAGAGGGAAGAGAAGAAATACCTGCATGTCATTGATGACCAGTAGAAGACTGGTTCTGGTTATGGATGTATTCATAATAGCATGCGAATTGTACATATGCAAAAAATATTTGAGAGCAGTTTTTGTTATTCAGATTTTGAACAGACAGATAAGGACCACACTGTAGATATGATATTCTGCTCTGATAATAACACGACATGATGATAACCTTGGAACCCCTTTCTCAGATTCGCATATTAACGAATTTCTAAAAGTTTGTTTGAAGTGAAGTAAAGTGAAGAAGCCCCCTCTAGCCCCACAATTTTACCCCTCCAAACCCCGTCGCAATTTTCCACCATCACGTTTCTTGATATAACTTCAGACATCAAACAATGGACAACACAGAAGATGATGATATTCCGTGAGCTCATTATAACTGAACCAAAATTCTTGAGACAGCACTGATGAATGAACAAATAGCGTTTTGTCGGGTTCTGCGTTGGATGCCCTGAAAGAGTTTTACGCGGACCGAGATGCACATCAGCAAAAATTTGAAGAATTGAAGCAGCGAGCTGAGGATCAGGCTGATGGCGTACCGTTGACTATGGATGCTTTTGCTGAGGATTGGAATGAGTCGCAATTTTGGGTTAGTTTTCTTGGGTTCGATCACTTTGGTCGGGACTTTGGTTTTTGGGGGGGATTTGGAGGAATTGGAAGACTCATGAGATCTAGTACTCGAATGAAACGGCTACAGTTCTTGCGCAAGAACTCCTGCGAGATGCCGCGGCTGAAACAGTTATTGCCGTTGTATCGGCTCCGAGTGTTTTCATACAATTGAAGAATATTATAGTGAGTTCAGTTTAGCTACATATCTGAGTGCGATGATGGGGTTAACATTGGAAAGGCAGGGTGGGCGGTGGACAAGAGGCCGAAGATTCATTTGTTGGAGTTTGATGAGAGGTTTGGGGTTTTCCCTGAGTTTAGCTTCTATGATTTCAATAATCCGTTGAAGCTTCCTGGTGAGTTTGGAAAGTATGGGATGGATGGGTTTGGACTTTTGCTAATGGATGGTAGCGCATTTGAAAGGTTGTGCAGATCGTGTTATCTGTGATCCGCCGTTCTTGAGCGAGGAGTGTCAAACTAAAGGTATTTAATGATTCGGTTTGTAAGGTGTGTTTTCGGGATACAATGTTGACCTTTCTAGCTTCTTTGACTGTTCGATGGCTTTCAAAATCATGGGGTCAAAATGAGTCGTTGATGTCATGGGGTCAGGAAGATTCTGCGTCGCCGTCGAAGCTCATCGTATGCACGGGTGAGCGAGTAGGAGATGTTGTGAATAAGCTTTATCGACCGTAAGTATTCATTCTTATATTGAGGACGTTTTAGCTCATATCAAATAGACAAGGTATTGCAACCACCACTTTTCTCCCCGTGCACGCAAAGGGTTTGAGTAATGAGTTCTTTTGCTTCGCTAATTTTGAATGCGAACACTGGAAGTGGAGAAAGTCGGAGGAAGAGAAGTAGTATATTGGTGAATAAAGGGGTCTCCTCTTCTGCCATAAAAGCAAAATACATATTAAAGAGCGGCTCGTGCCTTTAATTTCCACCTATCTTGCTCCTCGATAACTTTCTCATCCGCTTGCAACTTGTGCAGTATCTGTACAATGCCACCATTCGCTGGTAGGTGAAGATTCTCGGGTACATCTTTATATATTATTTTCACAATCTCCATGGAGGTCCACTCATCAGCTTCCTCATCACTGGCAATAGCAAACCCGGGTTTGTTCTTTGCAGATTTCAGCACTTGGATAACCTGTGACTCTCTTTCCTTTCGGTGCCTGATATACTCTCCAATTTTGCTGGGACCATCTTCGATCACTGCTCCATGACCTGGATATGCTTTACCGCCAAAGAGGCCCTTCATTTTTTCAAGGCTGTTCAAGTAAGTGGACAAGTCCTCAAAGACAGCGGTGCCATGTCCCAGCACATTGTCTCCGGTGAACATGACATCCTCTTCCTCGAGTATCAAAGCCATGTGATCTTGAGTATGACCAGGCGAATGAATTGCACGGAGAGTTGCGCCTTCTGTGGCAAATATTTGACCATCCTCTATATCTTTTTGTCCTTCGTCTGGACGGTTCTTATGGATAATGGTTCCCGGTGAGTACTCTAATAAGTGGTCGACCCCATTCACATGATCGTGATGCCTGGGTCTTGGATTAGTGACCTCGAGTCGCCACTCATGGAATGAACAAAGTCTCACCAATGTGTTAGGATACAAGAAGTAATCGTAGCATGTTCCTTCTCCAGAATATCCTTCAAATTTCGAATCCAAGTTTCCCTCCCATCCCCCGTATCAATCAACAATCGTTTCCTTCCCTTCCCAACGAGATAAGTATTCGTCCCTACTATCCGTCAGAAGAGCCAACGATTTATCTCACCCTCCACAAATGGTATATGAACCTTGCAATGTAAACTATTTGATATCAGCTGACATTGCTCAGTCTGATCCCCGTTCAAACAAACTTCTTACCTTTCCTGGATTCCCACCGAGGATACGAATTATAGTAGGGCTTAATCGCTCGACTTCTGGTAGAGACACTAATTGGGATGCCATTTTCGTGATGGATTTCTTGAGGGATAGCATTAATGTGATAAAGGAACACTCCTTGATGTTTAAGGATGGCTTGGAAAATGATGCAATAGTGATAAGCCTCGGTTCATCAATGACTGTTTGATAAGCATGACTTAAAGCTACAATAAGAGTGCGGGTACTAAAAAGACTCTCCTTTCTCCTTTCCGTCTTGTCTCGTCAGCTAAGGGATGGATACCTAGATACACTTGTACTGAGACTGCCAGACGGGAGTATAGAAGTAATGAGCACAGTAGGCGGGTGCATTATGAAACTTGGGCTTGTAGATACTTTTCCGATGGTTTTAGGTTGTCATGGGAGTCGGGAGAGATATAAATAGCTGGAAAATGTGGCTGAATAAAGATGGAAGATGGAAGATAGATTATGTTTCCAATAACTCAATCATACCTAACTACCTACCTACCTACCTACCCAGTACTCACTTATCATATTTGCATAATCAAAAAGGACTCATTTGAAATTGTTTTGACTGTACGAAGTACACCTGGGCATGTATCAATGGATGTTCACAATAGCCCAAAAATAGCCTTAATTTTATTGCCACTTATTTTCTCACCGCCCGCCCGAATTTCCACAAGGCTCGGTCATTTAAGTTTCCATTATCCATATCAAGATATCAGAAATACCTAAAGTATATCAAACCTAATCGACCTTTTGTCACAATTGCAGGTTATCTGCAAATCCGAAAATGTCTACATCTAGGCCAGTAACTCCAGCTTCCCCCAGGTTTATAAAGATTAAATCACCACAACCGGGTGTCCCTAAATATGGCTGTCGTATGTTCTCAATCCACTCATGTCGTATTCTCAGCCTTCCCATCAATTGCTAATATGGCATCCTAGAGCATATCCAACTACTCTTGAATCCAAATCATGAGGAACGTATGAAGACCACCATTACATATTATAAGAATTGTTTGAGAGTGGTTCTAGATAATACACCAATTGTGCCACAAACCTCCAAAACACCGAAAGGCCAGCCCCTCACATCTCTGACGCCAAATTACCTCTGTTTACAATGTGAGCGGACGGCTACTGCTCAAGATCATATGAAGCATGGACAGGAGACTTCGCATAGATTTTGTATGTTGGATTATAATGTTGATGATTGCGGTTTCGCTAACTGGTTCGGAATTAGATGTTGAGTCGAGGACCGGTGCTCTATATTGCCAAATGTGCAGTGACTTTGTCTGGGACCCTACATTAGAAGAGTTAAGAGTGCGAAAGATTGGGACTGGTTCTTTCTCTAGTAAGTCATACATGAGTTTTGGGCCCTTTACGAGCTTTGTTGTGGCAAGCTTCGATGAAGCCTCAGCACCAGTTGCTATGTTCGCACAGAGTCTGCAAGTCATACCTTCAAATTACCACACACGGTTTAAATAGTATCAGCTATAATTTCTCTTTGCCAGACGCATCGGTGAATCTCTATAAGCAACATGCTGACTTTGCTTCTCTCTTTAGGCCGAAAACGAAAACATGATGAACTTTTCACGGATGCCACTAAAGAGGATCCAAGATTCATTTCCACAAACACAATGTCAGCTCCTTGTCGGGCAAGTGGTGTTAGGGGCATTTATAACATGGGAGCCACCTGTTACATGAACGTTATCCTCCAATCTTTCGTTCATAATCCTTTACTTCGAAATTTTTACCTTGGAGATGGTCACCAAGCTAGCGATTGCGAAGAAAAGAATTGTATGAGCTGCGCTATGGATGACATGTTTCAAGACTTTTACTCGCAAGAAATCACAACTGGATACTCAGCTTCAAATATACTTGCCAGTTTCTGGCTCTCGAAGAGAAAAGCATACGAAGAATTAGCAAGCAACAAAGAGCAAGATGCTCATGAGTTCTTCCAGTTTCTTACAGAGGAGTTACACGAGATTAATGGAGGATCACGAGCAAGCGATCGAGAAGATGGTAGTCCAAATCCCAAGCGGTCGAAGATGGATCAAGGTTGCAAATGCATCGTTCATCAGACCTTTTATGGAAAACTTCAAAGCACCATTACTTGTCAAAATTGCGGAGACGTAAATACTTCAGTCGAGTCTTTTTTGGATCTAAGTTTGGGTCTCGATGTTTACCAGAAAAAGAGTAAGCTAAAAGCAGGTACTGGCACAATAAGTCTTCAGCGTTGTTTAGACGAAGAGTATATTCGACCTGAACGGTGTGAATATACATGTCATCAATGCGATACCCAAGAGGCAAAAAAACAACTCAGTATCAAAAGCTTACCAAATGTATTGTGTATCCAGCTCAAGGTAATTTTGTCTTCCTTTCCTGACTAGACTACCACCATATCAAAACTAACACAAACATAGCGCTTCAAACAAGACCCTAGAGGCCTCGCCTCGAAAATCGATACCAAAGTCACTTTCCCCCTTCAACTACATATGCTTCCTTATACCAATCGGGCCCGCGGTCAAGACACGAAGAATAACTTCGAGTTGGCCAGGTCGTGTACTTATGATTTGCAAAGCGTGGTGGTTCATGTTGGGAATTTGGAGACTGGTGAGCAAGCACTACTTTCCTTGATTTTCCCTTGGTCATATGAGATAGATGTCGGTGATGAGTTTGCTAATAAGAGGTCTGCGAATAGGTCACTATGTATCCTACTCTCGAGTAGGAAACCAATGGTTCAAGTTCAATGACCATAATGTTACATTGGCGAGTAAGAGTCAAGTATTGAATGAACAAGCATTTTTGCTGTTCTACGTTATTCAAAGTTTGGCTTAGCTTGATGGTATGGAGTATGGGGAGGAGGCACTTTCATATGTGGATTGCATATCGTATCGTATACATAAATACGAGAACGAGAGGACATTAAAATATATGATAATATTAGAGAAGAGAGCAGGAGTGGTGAGGCATGGCATATACATATAGTAATTCATATTGGGCTGGGGCATGGGGATTGCATTTCCGGCGTTATCGTTGTAGGCTTTGCTTGATGGGATATGGATACGGAGTGGAAATATGGACTGGGAATATGGACTGGGGATATGGGGTGCATGGATGAAAGGTTGATAGAGGTTTGCATGGACAGCATGGGGGGTGGGGGGGTGGTGTTCTTTATATCTTTTTATTCTATGCAAATGCATGGTTAAGGGTGTTAGATTATTGCATATACCCATTACACAATACAGAATACGGAAATTGCAATTCTTTTATGAGAGTGAGCTTAGGTTTACGGTTGATTTTGAGGTTGCATATGGATAAAGATAGGGATATGGAGGGAGGGGGAGGGGAATAATATGGTGTGAGGTGATGTGCGGTGATGTGCGGTGATGTAAGATCAGGCGGGATCAAATAAGATGATAGCGTATGTTTTGGACAGTTTGTACGTTGTGAAGAATCTTCTTCGTTTTTGAGGAGGAGAGAGGGGGTAGGGGTATGGGTGTGGGTGTGGGTTGAATTGAGCTGAGCTGAGCTGAGCTGAGCTGAGTAATTCTGGGTATATATATGGAGTATATATGTTGAAGATATAAAAGATGGAGGTATCTAGGATGAACTTTTGAATTTGTTTGGTTTTGCGGATAAGGGAGGATAAGGTAGGATAAGGGAGGATAAGGGAGGATAAGGGAGGATAAGGTAGGATGAGGGGTGCCAGTATGTAGGTACTTTGTATGGGGTTATTGTATTGAGGGCTACTTCGTACTTTTATGGTTTTATGGTTTTATATCAGGGGAGTTATGGGGGTAGGGGTAGGGTTGGTGGGTGAGTGTTTGTTTGTTTGTTTGTTTGTTTTCTTGGAACATGGGAACGTGGGAACGTGGGAACGTGACGACCTGGACTTTGGAGGCTTGGATCTGCTCTGGTTTTTATTGGTGTTGGTCTTGGTGTTGGTGTTGGGATTTTTGTGGGTTGTGGGTTGTGGGGATGGGGGATAGGAAATGGGGGATAGGAAATGGGGATGGGGGATATATCATATAACATTTCTAGTATAATATGATTGTAGATGCTAGTCTATTTGTGTAGGTACGTCTTACATGTATGATGCCTACTTAATCCCGAGTATACTACCAGTAGGTACGTCTTCCATACTTCATGCCGAGTATACTACTACCTGGAGCTACTTTACTTTTTCAGTTTTCAAAGAGCTTGGGGTCGGAAGAGTTGGGGTTGCTGATGGGGACGGGGGAGGGGGGTTGATGGTACGTACCGGTATTATATGATGTTTCGGGTGAGAATGGGTATGGTGGCCGGTGAGTTTTTTTATACGTATGTGAGCTTAGTTGCCGTTTTTTAAAGTTTTTGGGCATGCCGATTTCGGGAGGAAAGATGAATTGGAGATACTACGGTGGGATGTCCGGGTTGGGCTTGGCTTGGGTGGAAATGTATGTTCATCTGGATTGGCACGTACGAGGAGGGGACCGGATGGGTTCAACGGTGTTGTGTTGTTGGTTGGTTGGTTGGTTGCTGTATGGAATTCCACGGTATCCTCGGAATTTCGTCAGACCGGGGGTGGTGGTGAGATTTATTATTTACAGTTTACCTGGATATCATCTGATGGATCACAGAATCGTAGATTGTGTGAGATATCGAATGGATGATTAATTCATCGAAGATGATGGAAGATGGAATGCTGGTATGAAGAATAGGAAAAATTGTATGCTGGAGGACGGAGATCAAGAATCAAAGCGAATGCCGTGGCCAATGATGTGGGATTATGAGGTGGGATTATGATGTGGGATTATGAGGTGGTGTAGGAGGTGTGTCCGAAATCCGAGATATCCTAGTTTGAGGTGGCTCGGCTAGGAGTTAGAACGAGGAGCTAGAACGAGCTAGGGCCCCCTCTTTTTAAGGATGTGAGAAGCGAGAAGTTTGTGTGGTGGTCTCGGCGTCGAACGGGATGGTTGACGGCGTCAATGTCAGATGAATCGAATATATCGATGCTCGGATTCGTGGTTCTTCATCTTTACTTGGCAAGTGTGAAGAATTGTTAAAAGTAGTTGTAAGATTTCTTGCCATTTTGTATGTTGGTGAGATGTACGTGAAAAGACAAGGTAGGAGATACGTTGTCACCGAGTTATGTTTTCCAGAAGTAAAAGTTGGGTCTGTAAGCACCAATATGTTCGGATGATCAGATGATTATTTTCCGGATAGATGTGACTGGGCCCAGGAGATCTAAAATGCATATTTAGAGCCTTGTCAATTCATGTATAGTCGCCATAAGGTTAGTTCTGATTTTTCCGTTCGTTGGCTACTTGGCTTGATATGTTGTTCCTCGTGCCACATGCAAGAAGTCCAAATAGTGATATGAAGGTCCCACTAAAAAAGCCGAAAATTTTTTCCCTTTGGTATCTACCTTACTGAATGAGAAATGGTGAAGGTATTGATGATTCATAAATGACTCTTCGGAATTGTCGGAGTGTCGTTGAAATGGCTTGATTGCTGAAGTAATCGTCGATGAGGTTGCATGGATAAGTAAGCATGAAGCATATGCATGGATGGAACGGACATTATGAGGATCTTTTTAACTTCCTTGGTGTAGCCTTGTGGACTTGCTGTTTTAATGGAAAAATGTGATGTACCAGGTATGCTCGTATGTTGACTGAAAAAGGCAAAATGGATTATCAACTCGAGGACCGGAGGATATAGTTGGTGTGTCAGTTGTTGGGATGGGATGGTTGAATGTTTGGTTGAGGGAGTACAGGAAGCAAAGAGTTGTATCAAATCTCATAAAACAGTTTCAGATTGATAAAGACAGGATATTTTGGATTCTAGGGTAAAAACTTCTCTGCTGTCCAACAGAAGTTTTGTCGCGCGGCTGTTTTTTTGACGGCGGATGTACATCGTTCTATTCGGATATACAATGTACCGTTTACGAGCGGGTAACTTGGTACAGTAGGTAACCTCACCACTTCAACTCTGCTCAGAGTCTGCTGTCCAAGTCTTGCTAACGTCATACAGACTCATACAGTCATACTGGGTACCCATCCATGCATGCCAAGTCTTACAGTTAGTTACAGTAATAATATCTTACTCATGAACGAAAGGAAGGAACGAAAGGAAGGAACGATGTGAGTGAGGATTTGGAAGGAATTCGAAGCGGTTACCATTTTTGGGATATGATACTTTCTGTACTGTCGGTCCTTGATTCATCGAAAGATAAAACTGAATATGTTCAAAATATAAGATATGATACATACATCCATCCATTCATCCAATCATTCATTAGATTAGATTAGATTGATGATCAATGATATCACCCATGTTGACTGCCGCCGCTTGCGGCAGTTATTAGCTTCCCAATATTTAGCTTAGTCATCATCTGTCAAGACGAGATTAACCTCCTTCCCCCCAAAAGCAGCCTCAAATCAACTCAATTCAACACAACACAACTCTTCTCAAACAATGACAATAATAACAATGACAATGACAATGACAATTACAATTACAATGCCGAACCTCCAAGCCTTACTATATATCGGATCCAGGGTAACACTTGGCGCCTACTATATGTATACTACCTACCTACACTACACTATGTAACTAACTATACTACATACACTACGTACAAAGTCGGCCAGTGGAGTCATATTTCGTTAATCCCTTCATTCATCATTCATCATTCATCGGAATTGACGGAGTTATCACTTGTTAGCACTTTCTTTCCTTTTGCTTGTTCATTCAGCTCAGAAATTTATTTATTTGTTGTCATCTCCCCCCAGTAAGTTCATCCATGGATATCTCTTTCCGTTTTCTTTACCCACACTATTTTCCTTTCGGCGTAAGAGTATTCTTCTAGAATATTTCTTTCTTTTGTTCGGTCAATTTGTTTTCATCATCCGTATACTCATCTTCTGAACGCCCGCACTTGACATTTTCCTTTGCCTCATCTTACTGTTCAATATATATCCTATTACCTTGATACCCTTAGATTATACCTGCTGTATACTTTTAAATACTCAGCACTTTCTTACTGTCATCGCATCTGCATCAGCACAATACAAAATTATACGGATGCCTTCATACTTGCGGAATCTCACATTATACAGCGGTCTTCTACTGCTTGGCCTTGCGCCTATAATAGCCGCACACGGCGATGAAGAAACGGATATGGATATGGGCATGCAGATGAGTTCGGCAGCTATAGCTACAGCTACAGCTACAGCTACAGCTACAGCTACAGCTACTGCTACTGCTGTCATGGATAATACCGTAGTGGCCGAACCCTTGAGCTATTTTCGACATTCTGAATATGGAGGTCTTATGGTAGCTCATATTATACTTATGACCATAGGATGGGTGTTTGTGCTACCCATATGTAAGTAGCTCAAGAGTCAACAGCAGTGTGATATTTGCAAAATCTAATATGTTTTAGGTGTGATGCTCTCCATTTCTCGATCTCGATTAAGTCTCCCTACTCAATTCGCATTTTTGGCTCTAAACGGTGGTGGTCTTTTCTGCAGTATAGTTTACAATGCCTCTACTCCAGACCTTTATCCGAATAATATACATCATAAATTGGGGTGGTTCTTGATATGTATATCAGGTGCGCAAGTGATAATTGGGGTGATTAGTGCCTACGCGGGGCGCAGAGCCGAGAAACAACAGGCGAAGTATGGGTACATTCCGGTTTCGAGAGAAGCAATGGCTGAGCATACCCGTATGCATGAACGACCGCAATCTGTGACTAGATTTTCGGATGATTGCAGGCAAGGCACGGAACCAATTACCGAATCCTTGAGAAGTCAATCGATATCTTTATGTGAAGATGATGCAAACACGCTCCATGAATCAGAGAGGGGCGAGCCGGAAAAAGTGCATCTAATAGAAGGTACTCGGCTGGATCAATATCTATCGAAAAGACTTCCAGGGTTACTTTCTGCACGTATTCTACGCGTTTTTCAATTTGCGTACGATGTTATAGATCGTATAATTCTTCTCTTGGGCTTTACTATCCTCACATCTGGATTTGTCACATACGGTGGTTTATTTGTAAGTTTGCTACCACTGTTAATTTATATTCGTTCAAATACTAAATGTCACCACAGAAAGGTACCGAGATTTATAGCGGTCTTGCTCACTTTATTAAGGGTGGAGTTTTCTTCTGGTATGGAATCTTGACTCTTGGTAGATGGGCAGGTTGCTTTGCCGAAATTGGCTGGTCTTGGAATATCAAACCTCATAATGAACGCCGGTTCTCCCCAACTGCAGAATTTGTGGAAAGTTTCCTCATTCTTTTCTATGGCTCTACAAATGTTTTCTTGGAACATCTAGCAGCTTGGGGGAATGCATGGAGTGCACAAGATCTTGAGCACATTTCAATTACCATTATGTTTATCGGTGGTGGATTGGTGAGTTTCCCAGTCTATGGTTGCCCAAAAACTTCTGACCCATCCAGTGCGGTATTCTCATCGAATCAAATAAAATTCGCGACCTTTTGAATACCACCGTTCAACAATCATCATCTCAAATGTCCTCCTACCATCCAGAAGCTCAGGAACCAAAGACCTATAGGTTTTCAATGAACCCAATCCCAGCATTAGTCGTCATGCTATTGGGAATGATGATGAGTTCTCACCATCAGCATTCAATGATTTCAACCATGATTCATAAGCAATGGGGTACATTACTTGTGGGTGCTGCTTTTGCACGTGCGGCTACTTATGTCGTATTCTATCTTTCGCCGCCAACCTCGATCCTACCGGGCAGGCCCCCAACTGAAATCATTACTG
Source organism: Myriosclerotinia duriaeana (assembly GCA_002162615.1). Classification (NCBI taxonomy): domain Eukaryota; kingdom Fungi; phylum Ascomycota; class Leotiomycetes; order Helotiales; family Sclerotiniaceae; genus Myriosclerotinia; species Myriosclerotinia duriaeana. The sequence continues at coordinate 769,194 of NGKI01000015.1, read as the reverse complement.
CTTTCTGCTTGATGGCTGGCGGTTTGATTTTTATGGCTAGTGTATGTCAATTCAGTCTTTCCCCATTGAGTATTACTAACAGGAGTATAGAGCAAGGACACGGTTAAATCGATGGAACTGAATGATTTAGATGCAATGTTCGTTTTTACGGTATCAATGGGTCTAATTACTTTCCTTATGGCTTGGATTATTCTCGTGGTTGCAATCAAAGGATGGGCTATGAGAAAGGAAAAGAATTGGAGTAAGAGTGTTGGGTATGAGGCGGAAGGAAATGCATAGAAGTAATAATTAATGGTGATAATTTGAATGCGATAACGGGAACAAGGATTGGGTGGGTCGCTGCGAGAGAAAGTGGGAGTGAAAGGAGCAATGGATGAATGGATTATGAGATTACGAGATCTACGAGAAGGCGGAAAAGGGAATTTTTAGGAGTACTGGGCATCAAGATACCATGGGTTGTTTGATATTTTTGGTTAGCGTTTGGGTTTGCGTTTGGGTGTTGGTTTGGATTTGGATTCGAGTTCTTTAATTCAGAGGGATGGAGGAAGATGAAAGAAGTAGAATAATGAAATGATGGGACTTGAGGTTGAAAGGTACCATGTCATATTACCTAGGCACACAGCGTAAATAATATCAGCGATACCAGTATTCTAGTGTTTGGGGAAAACACATGCTTGAACTTGAAACCGATCTCGTTGCTGTCTTTTTACGCTTGGGTGAATCCACGCTGGGGGTGAATCTTTCTGCTATTCACTTCCCTTTCCTTGTCTTCTCTTCTCTTCTCTTCTCTTAGGACGCATCCTCATTCACTCAATCATTATGATACTCCTCGAAAACTTTTGTTGCATATCTACAAATATTTTTCGGGCATACTTTGCCCAAACCTGGAAGCCATTGATTGCCCGGCGAAATGGAAAGCTTCAATCTTCACTATTTGATCCTAGTCTTCTATGATATAATGACTATCTATGGATACCTACCTACCAGGGCTAGGTGAGGAGAATAGAATGTAAAATACCTATAATACCCATCTCTTTTTATCAGATCCAACATGATGGAATCATCTGGTTAAAGATTCACTGTCTTTACTCTTTGATGTAATCAGTACTAAGGTTCCCGATTCAATCACCCCAAGCATGACTGCCCTCCTGAAGAAAATTTGTTTGTTTTCGTTTGTATACTACTGAATAGGTTACTACTAGATAGGTACTAGGTAGGCATCTAACAATGTTCAATGTGCGATCTCAAAGTATGTACTAGATATCTAGGTACCTTTAGATACCCTCATAGGTCGAAATGAAGGGATTTTATATTCAGCAACTCAATCTACACTCTGCTATGAGGAAGATGGGGGAGATGGTGGTGAGACTAGATGATACATCGAGTACTGCATGTTATTATTATGAACAATATTGTTGTAAAGGTTGATATTGTATAACTGCTGTAGCAAGGAGGGGGGGAAAATAAATGATCCAGAACGCCGTCCCTGTTACCTAAACAGAGGCTTTATGATCCTTTCAAAGGATGTTGCTTAAGCCATTCTAATGAAATCGAACCTTCAAGGTCAATTACGATCGCTAATGCTATTTTCTCTCCAGGAGAATATACATTTGATCGCCCCGCCCCGCCCCGCCCTGCTCTCCCCCTAATAAGCCTCTTCCAACTTATCCTCCGCGAGCGCCTGTGCACTCTTTTGATTAATATAATCCGTAGGCTTAAACACATACCCCGGGTGCACAATCGACAGCGCATACCCCGCAATTGCCACAGCACTACAATCCAATCAGCATCGTCGCCTACATCACCAATGTTAAAACTAGAAGAATAAACTTACATCCCATCGAAACACACAAACCCAACCTGATTCTTCATCATTCCCATACCCCATCCCTGTCCCAACACAGCCAGCCGATAGATAACACTACTACCCACCCCCAAAAAAGCCAACAGGAACGCGATATAAAAATACTTGAATCGACGACTGGAGCGTGTATCTTCTGTATAAGCATTAATTTGCTCCGGATGCGCACGAACCTGCATGTTATAATCAGCATGAAGGAGAGCGAAACCGAGCATGGAGAGAAGTTGGAAGCCGAGGCCGGCGATCACGAGATGGGAGCCGATGGGGAGATAGGAGGGCGGGGTGAAGTTGGCGGCGGATGTGCTTTGGAGGAGCGAGCCGGAGGTCAGGAGGAGGAGGGGGAGGAGGG
>NGKI01000015.1:734380-766957 GCA_002162615.1 Myriosclerotinia duriaeana | reverse complement strand
GGCGGGAGAGGGTGGGGGTGTAGGTTTCGATTGTGTTGGTGTAGCAGAGGAAGATTCCGTTGAGGAAGAAGAGGGGTCCGATTGTGAGGCAGAGGTTTTGGAGGGTGAGGCTGGATTATTGGATGGGTGGTGGTTAGTGTTCTTTCAGCGGTTTTGGGAAAGGGGATATTCTTACCCGACATGACTCCATGGATTCGAGGACATGATTACGAGCCCAGCATACCCAAATACTTCGAACAAACTTCCCAGTATAAATGCGGTTGTGAAGGCCCATGTCTGATACTTTACTCCCTGTATCATTTGCGCTATTGTAATGATACTGAAGATAGCTAGGAATGTAGCGTTGGCTGCGAGAGATGGCGCATATCCGTATGCTGTCGCTGAGATGGGACATTCTTCAGAGACTTTGAGACAGTTCCCATAAAAGGCCATTTTTGCGTAGGCGCTAGGAATACAAGTTTAAGGAGAGAGCAAGGAAGCAAGGAAAGGTATGGTGAAGGAGAAAAAGAATGATATTTCACTGCGAGGAATTGAAGAGCAGTTGTAATGATAAGACTTTTTATTCATCACAGCATGTTGACAGGAATGGAAACTTCTTCGCACCCACAGCCCCAAGACCAGATCGAGGCCTCATCCAACTTGGGTTTCGACCTGTTTGATGATAGGAAAAGTTGCTGGGCCTTGCCCGCCTGTCGATCACCATTTTATCGGCCGCAATGTATTTGGAAGTCATAATTAGAGGCAGTAATGTAATGATGATTGTAGAATATATGGTAGAGGGAAATCCTCCAACTGCATGACATTTACACATATATCGAAGGCCTAGAGCTAAAAGATACCCTTACGACTGCTGAAGGATCAGAGAGAGAGAGAGAGAGAGAGAGAGAGAGAGATGGGAAGAAACAGTTTGAATAATGTGTCTTGGTGGCCCCAAAGACTTTCCTGGGAGAAAATCTCCCAATCTCAATGGTAGCTTGGTCAATAAATGAAGCTAACTTTTTGTCCTGTCCACCCACCAATTGGAAGAGGATCGGGTGTTGGAATTTCTGTCGCCCAAAAACGGTACTCCAATATGGTCGGCGGTTCGCATCCTTCTGATTCAGCCTCGCCATCTTTTAACATGAGGATGGTACGACTGTGGCTCGGTGTACCTGAGACGTCTAGAGGACAGGCCGGGCTAGGTTATGTGCGTCGGAGAAGGTTGGGAGATGTGGTGGATAGTCACGTGTAACCTACATTGGCAGTATATATCAGCACTCCACAACCAACATCATCACCAATCTTTTAGGCTCAGCTAACTCAATTGTTCATAGACGCGCATGCTAATTTTTGAGATGCTCGATAGGCATACCTGGCAAAAATTGTTGACGAAATTTCTGGCATGGCAAAGTTGCTAACTATTTACACTTTCTTGAAATCGCAACCCTCCCATCACATATGCACCAATACATGGTTCTCATGAACGCCATGCATATCTGTGTATCAATGAACAATTGTAACATACGATAATGTGTAGCACAACACATATGCGGCTGAGCCTCAGCTTCCCGCCCTCGACCAGAAAAGAGAGGAAGTTCCTTAAGATATTCATGCTATTTTTTTGCGAATTTTCATGATGAGTCGTCAGTGTGATCATTCTGAGCCAACAATTTGTATTTCAAGCAGGGAACACGACGTCGTAGATTCGCTACTTCATTATTTTGGGTGCGTAAAAATTGCCGAACGACAAGATTACTATGAAACTTTAGGGGGGTCTAAGAGACTTCGAATCGATCGGGAATGGGAACGAATACGAACACTTAGGGAAATATTCAATAATAATCCGGAAACAATCGAAATTGTTCATGGTCTTACGGAAAGCCTATCTGCCTTCTTCAGGAGAAATTCTGAGTCTCGAGATAGTTTGCCTCGGGAAAGCTCTGAATTATTACCGGCCGTCGAAAATATTGCCCTCGAACAAGATGCTTATATGGTCTATTATTTGGATGGAACACCTCATGTATATGACTACGATAGGAATCAGTTCCCAGACGAGTTCCCGAACCAAAGAATTCCTCTAAGAAATCTTTTATATGGCACAGCCGAGAACGACACAGGGAGAGGAAGAGGGAGATGGAAAAATCCTATCATGAACGAATGTGAAGAAAACATGATAAGATATTTCCATATCCCTGGGAATAATATGGAATGGATTGAAGTATGTGGAAGAAGTCCAGAGATCCTTTCCGGTGCCTGCGATCGAAACATCAATTTGACCTCATACACAACCTCTTATAATCACCCGTCTGACATCTTCATTATAGGAGGTTATTGCACGCTATTATGGCGAAGAAGTCGCCGGACCGAAGTCACAAATGCTACTCAAACATGAAAATTGGCGAGGTCGACAGCATGGCCACTACAACGACCCCAGCCATGCAAGATACATGAGACCTCAGTGCGATATTATATATACTGGTAGGGCTTCCGTTGGGATTCTCAAGTATCGAACTGATCAATGTCTCAGATCCAGTTGATTTGGAAGAATCGCCTACAAACCTTTGCCTCTTTGTAAGCCTGCGAGGTCTTCATTCCCTACTCCCTTAATAATTAAGAATATAGATGCCGTATCTCCATTGGGAGACCGCTAGGCGTGGTTTCGACTTTGCAAATTATATGCATGATCCAAATCAAAGACAATACGAATTTCTCCCCCCTCGACGTCCTTTGAGGTCATATTCTGCGCAGAAGTCGGCAAATGTTCTCCGATCTTATTGGGACCCAGACAGGCCTGTTGTACAAGGCTCTAGTGCCTATGCCTTTCACGATCCGATGACATTAGAACTTCAAGGTTTTGTGGCAAGAGCAACTCATGAGAATCGCAACCCAGCATGGACGCATCCAGTATTTTTAGGAACTCCTAGTAGAAATTTCATCCCCAGGACTCGACTCGGTCGCCTATTATTCCTGGCTGCTAAACTATGGGAAGCCATGAATGTTTACCGTGATAAAAAGGTGCTGAAGGACTTTATACACAACAACCCACCACTACACCCCCGCCGCACTCTTAGGCAGTCTTACTATTGGACACTGACAACGACAAAAGAAGATGAAAAGGACCAGATTGTTTATCACGCAACAAGTTCTAATAGAAAAGGTCCCACATCTGATTCGCCTAATCAATGCATAGTCTGTGAAAGTGTAAGTCGCAAGGTCCCTTGCATAGTGATGGTTGATCAATTATGGCTTTGGATACTGGATGAGAGTGAGTTTCGCCCAATTTATGTCTTTGAAAACCCGGCTCTGGAAAGTTCGCTATAACTCTAATTTTCAAGAAATCATTATAGTGTCATCCTCAACCCGATGGTAGGACAAAAATTTAACTTTTCAAAATAACTAAAGTTCATCAGATACCTTAATCACAAGCTTTCCAAAGCAATATGGGGACGATGAATTGAAACGGTCAAGTATTCATGCAGACATACGGAACAGACTCGATTTCTTACCAGGAAACGAGATAAGATCTGTATATGATCTGGCACTCATTGTTGTGGACCAGTGCGCTCAAGTGTTTGCTGCTCGAGATCAACAATTTCGTAGGGAGCCACCTCTGCTGGATATCTTTTCAAACGCAATAATCAATGTGGTAGGTTCATTTGAGGTGTTTCTTTCCTTTCCCTAGTAACAAAACTAGGCAAACAAACAAAATATCGCCTACCGTCATTTCTGGGACATAATCAAGATAACGTCTGCTACAAACACAACCACGGGTGAATACATAACAGAGGACGTCAATCATAAGGGGAAGTCTCTCCTCAATATAAATAGCGAAGGGAAACTCTTAAAAGAGACAAAAGACATTCTTGAGGACCTTCGAATGATTCTTGCAATCAAGGTGCCGCAGCAACGCGTAGTGGCAGATCTCAGAAGCTACCTTCCAAAAATGGGAAAGAACAGTGGAATCAACTGTAAGCGTCGCCAATTACATTTTGACCAACCTCAATCTCTGTGTAGGTGTAATACAAAGCCACTGACAAGTTGAAGCAAGGAACGCAAACGATGCTAGATGGACAATGAGTCGTGCGCAACGCTATTCAGATAGTCTCGATGAGCAAGTAGCTGATATAGAGCTATTGAGAGAAAGAGCCGAGAGAGGCGAAAAGGCTGTAGGATATTAAACCGCACTATTCATTCATTAATCAGGACTAACATTCAATAGTTGGAGGACCTCCTAGCAGTGAAACAGCAACAGGGTGGAATTGTACAAGCCCAAGAAGCGGTTCGACAGGCGGATGTGGCCGTCCGACAAACAGAGGTTACTATTCGGCAAGGCCGCTATATTATGGTCTTCACAGTCATGACCATCATTTTTGTAAGTTGATCGAGGAATGAAATGTCCGCCCTAACTGTGCTAGCTGCCAATGTCTTTCGGTGCCAGTATCTTCGGTATGAATACTAAGGAGTCAGGCTCTGCTCCTTGGACTTTCAAGCATGAAATCATAACCATGGGTATGTACTATACTATTGCCTGCAAGTAAGAAAACCATGCTAATATGCGACATTGCGATAACGTAGTTTTGATGGCCGTCGTCACGCTAGCAGTTATAATGCTGACCATTGTATTTACATTCAATCCCATTATACGAGCATCTCTATCCTTTATCTTTGGAATTCCGTGGGCCTACATCAAGACATATACCCGGCTATTCCACATTGGATTTAGCCAAAAGGCAGTTGGCGCCCATCTCATTACCAAACGGCATGAAATCGAAGAACGGCTGGCTTTGAGAGCGGAAGAGGTGGCGCAGAAGAGAAGAGCGGAAGAAGTGGCGCGGAGGGGAAGACGCGGTTTGGAAGTCATTGCAGTTTAGGATCTTTTCTTTTGAGGCTTTGAAGGGACTGTAATATCAATTCGCTATCCCATTCCCTAGGTACTGTCTCGATTACAAGACAGTGTATTAATCAAGTAAAAATTCTATATGTTAACCGTTAACCATATATGATCCCAGACTGAATAACGGCTACACACATGGGTTTTTCGTTCAATTAGACGCCCACTGCTTCCATATGAGAACTGTTACCTCTACGAGCGCTTACGACTAATAAGTATTGCCAGTCGCAAAAGAAGTCTGGGATTTTAATCATATTCCTACACTCCAAACTGATACTTGAAAAGTTTTAAGATGGAAAACATCGAAATGGATACTGTACGAGCCGCTATCCCGAGAAACATCTAAACTATTGAAAGAAAGTAGCATCGATCACGATCTACAACGGCGTCCGTTCCTACTACTACTATTCTCTCTGGTCAATTCCCTCCCTCCCTTTCCCCTCTACCCCTCCAACTTAAGCTCACATTTCCAGGAACGAATATATCTACTACAGCTACTTCCCAGCACCCACCGACAAAAAAGAAATCGCTTAAATACAACAATCTAACTCCTCCAACATTACAACCTCGCGCCAGGGAGTAGAATTATGAGTGTGGGGTCTGGATTGGGTCGGACATCTCAATATCTAACTAGAGTATCGGGATGTGGGGTGGTGGGAATTGCGTCGAGTGAGGTTGAGATTTAGATTGCGAAGAGGGAAGGCGGATGGTGAGATTGAGGATGAGGATGGGTTTATTAGAGTAGAGAAGGGAGAGGTGAAGTTTATGATTTTCGACGCGGAGATGATTGGGGAGGTCTCTGGGGATGGAAGTGCGTGAAGGAATGATTGTATGTAGATTTCGGATGCAATGTGTCATATTCCGGATAAAAAGACGTTATTTGGAGAAGTAGCGAGACTATTGGACTTTGGAGGGAAGGAGATGGTAGCGATGAAAGATGATTTGAAGGCTATTAAAAATAGGACATCTCCTTGGGTGCATTGCGGGTGAATTTGATGCTAATGTTTAAACCTCATAGATGATATGATGCTTCCTCCAGTCATCAGTCAAGATGTATACATTTGGCTAGAATGGAAGAATTGGACCTTTTATCGGAACCACTTGATCTCAGTGATAAAGTGTCGAGGACTTGGTAAGTGAATCGAGTAAGATTGGTAAATTATAGCTGATGCGAGATTGGGGATATATGATGGTCGTTGATTAGGAGGTCAAAGCTGTGGCTTTGTGCTTTGTCGCATGGGATGGAAGGGTTGGCTTTTTTGGTGGCATTGAGGGCGATTAGGAGGGCGTATTCAAATAAGACTTTTCATATGCGATGTCAATCTTCGTAAAGGGGGAGAAAACCTTGCCTTAGTCCTCATTAGAATACAAAGATATGTCCGTCATATATCCAGGCACACCATTGTGAAGGATCTTTCTGAAAACTACTTTAATATACCAGTGCTTGAGGCTGTGGTCATCAAGTTGTTTGACAACACGATCTTGTTTGAAGGCATCTTCATAAGTGAGTTCCAAGCTTTTAACCATTTCAAACGCTTGCGGTACGCTGATGTTGTCTTCAACTAAAGCATGAATCCAAAAGCAGGGGTGAAGGAGGCTTATGTTGCCTATAATGAAGAAAAATCTTCGGTTAAGTGCTGGGATATTGAACAACATGACTCTAGCCTTGAAATTTGCTTTAGATTTGTGCTTTTGAAATCGTTCCTCGATAAGATCGACTTCTGAACATCGCATGGAGATGTGTCGGAGGTCATAAATGTCATGAAGAAACAAGGCTTTTTCATGAGATGGATTGTGTGATGGGCCGGAAATAAGTAGCTTCTCGGTGAAGGTTTGATCTATGTCGGACGACCAAGTGCTCAATGCTGTTTCATAACTTTTTTCGAAGAGCTGATTGGGAAAGATTCGATCCCATGTTTCTGCGTCAACTTTTTGCATAATCATAATTCCAATGACGGTGTATTTTCCATCGGTCAGACGTGCACAGTTTAAAATGGCAGCTTTCCCAGGACTGTAAGCCTTCTCTTCAGACATTCCTTTATTTATGACGGGAAGGTGTATCTCAAGGCCCACGTTGGTCATAAAGTAAGGGAGGGAAAATTGAGACCGGAAAAGCGTAGAGTACATATGTTCTGGTAGTTTGGTAATATTACCGCACGACATGAATTCCAGTGGAGATTTGGCAAATGGTCCACGTCTGTAATCATCTGCAAAGCTTTTCCAGGCAAATATGGATTGGTCATTTGCGGTCTTTATAATTTCCGACTGAAGTCGCTCAAAGGACTTCTCGCCTTCTCCGTAAATTAATGGCATCGATATTCCAAAAATTCCCAACAGGCAATATGCAATGTCCTCCGTTCTAGTCGTCTTTCTGGCTGAAGCCCAAGACATTTTTTGAGCGATCGAGCAACCAGCTAACGTCTGCTCAAGCAGGACTTTAGATGGTATCGAGGTGATTGAGTGGATACTTTGACACAGACTCAACTTCGTGCCAATTTCCTTCCATTCGGAGTTGAAGAAGAGTATTGTTGGTGGGGCCACAAGTTCCTGCAAAGTCCAGCCTCTTGTAAACCAGCGGCTCTTTTCGAATTCAACACCACGTCTATTTTCGTGGACATCTGCCAGATACACATAGCATTCGACCGCGTTTCTGTACCACTTGTACATAGAATTTATGGCTTCAGAGAGCTCGACACTGTTGGTTTTGTCTATGCAACAGGTATCTATCCAAACATATTCAAAGCCATCAGACTTTGCTTGTTTACAGCATTGAATGATTTTGGTAACTCCTTTTCGATCTTGTATTTCACTGGTGAGCGGTTGAAGCCAACCATTTATCTCTTGAAATGAGACCTCATCTTCGCCCCAAGTATGCGAAAGAATCACATAATACGGACAGGATCGCTCGTCTACATATAATTCGAGCTTGAGTGTAGTAGTGTTGAGAAGCCACATTCTGTCGACAGCTGGATGTAATTATTATTCTCTTCTGAAGGTCAATGTCTGGCTAAATTTAGGCTGTAGAGGGCTGGGTCAGAAGAGCCAGGCCAGCTGTGGCGGCCAGCTGTGGCTATAATCTATCTTATTTACCCGACACCATCATGTGATTGCTCAGTACTTTGAAATTTTTGGTTACGCATCGTGTAACAGAATACAGAATACAATTATTGCTTTTATCCCAAGCTCTGACTCACAATTCTTCTTCTAGTAAACGAGGTGAAGTTAAAAAATGTGTTGATGAAGAGATGGGAAAAGACGACGAACGAAAGAAATAATGATGTGGAAGACTAAAACTACTAATAAGAGCAAGAGCGTGAGGATCATTCCTTCCTTAGCAACACTACATGTGGATACAAAATATTAAAGTTCAGACGGTAGCGGCGGGGAAGAGCGAGAACTGGTGGAGCTTCTAGCTCAAGATCTAGTGGGAAACACGCGTATATTTTCAGACGACAGACATCAAATGCAATTGCAAAGTTTTCAAATTCGTGGCCGAAATACAAGAAAGTAACCTTTAATCAAATAAGCACTCTCGAGTGCATCTTTTGAAGTGAAGAACAAAGACCACAATATGTAACAAAACACCTTGCTTCCCATTTCAAGTAACAACTGTCTGCAGTCTCAAGTGCCTCTCTCATCAACATGGCATTCATATTCATATCAATGTCATTACGCCGGCAGATCTCCCGAATAAATATCCAAACATAAAATCATAAATAGAGGCGTTGCTAAATCAATCCATAACGCAAACGCCATTCTTTTGTGTCTTTCGTCTTGCGTAGATGATCCATCACTTGCATTTCTGAACCTTTTACCGACCATTTGGTTGGTTCACTTATGTGCCATTGGATCGGCCGCAGAGTCAGAAAGGCTGTAGGCAATTTGCTCGTGTCGCTCAAGTTTATCGTACCAAGAAGCAAGTGGTGTCGGGCCGCTAGTATAAGTGGGAAAATCGGAGTGTACAGGTTGTTGCTGCTGCTCCGCCAAATTTTCTTGGCTTCCGAAAGAGTCGTCGCCTTTGTGTTCGTCAACTGAAGCTGTGGGGGTTGGGACGAATGTCGAGTATTGTGACGTTGACTCATAGGATGGAGCAGCATAATTTGGGACCATCGAGGCCATAGTATCTGCATATGAGCTTGCGACGCAAGTGTTGCCAGATAGACGATGGCCAAGGGGAGGTGGCCGTGCAGACACATTTGCAGGTTTGTTGTACTGAACTTGGTCGAGGTTCGTAGAGAGATATCCGGCCGAGTCTGCAGCGAGGTCTGCATCGATGTCACCGGAGTAATGTTTTGTAGAAATTGTAGCACCTCGGAAGTCCCACTCGCTCGAGTTATCCCAAGCAGCAGTGATGCCTGTGAGTTCAGTCACCGATGTTTTGAACGAGCTCGACATTTTGGTAATTGAGGCGACTAGGCAGCGAGATTAGTCTTTTGATCTAATTGACAAATGAATGGATGAAGGGGGTGGTTAGCATACCTTTTTGAAGCTGAGAAGAAAAGCAAGTGAGTAACAATATGGACTTTGAGTGTCGACTCGTAATAATAATGATTTTCTGAAAGCTATTTGTGATTTAGTAGTAGATGTTGCTGGTGGTAAATCAAATGAATGTTCAATCGAGAGGGGTGGTAAATTGATCGGATCGCGGAGGAAGACTAAGGGCCTCCAATCAACCTACCTAACCTACCAGAATTTCGTTACTTACCTCCCCCTTCATCAATACATCACGCCGGTCAATCATCGGTAGCTTCCAACACTTGCCAAAAATACCGTTGCAACGAATGCGTTCCAACCCTTGGTAGCCCTCAGGTCACGGAAAGTGACATGGAATAGGGCAATTCCTGGGCATTGTACTATTTTCTTCAATTGACCCTCTTGGCATACTTCTTCTTCAATTCATAAGGGTATTGTAGAGCGACTTGGAGCCAATCAGACCTCGTGGTTCGTTTGAAATCCTTCGCCGCAATTCGTTGCGTGTGATTGGCTGTAAGCTCGCATGAACAGTTCAATGCCTTCGAACTGTCATCATTGAAGCGAACAACCGTATAGCAAGAAACAGGAATCGTAACTTTTATAGAGAGCGGTCGGCCCTAAGAATGAACAGAAAGCTCGGAGAAGGGCGGACCTTATATCAATTGCTTTCAAACCTTGTTGTAATTGCTTTCCAGCAGTGGGTAGGATGGGCATAGCCTTCATGCAAGGATTCAGCGCGACTTCGCATGGAATAGAAACCCTTGCAAACGACATGATGGAATTTGATTCGATCTCAAGACTGATAAGAGGGATCGTATGACTGCTTTTTGCAAAACTCCGAAGATGGGCGCAAATAAGGAGGTAAGACATCATTCAGGCAGAAGGAAGATCCCGTATAGAATTCAATCTTCCAACTAATTGTGTTGCAACCCAAACTTCCTTTTGATGCATTACTGCATTGCTGCCAGCATACGATAGAAAGTGCTTTTTCGTGCAATCACCCTGTACGTAACGTCAGCCCTTACGATATGGAACCATCGATTTCTTCGTATGAGTCAAGTCATACATACCACCTGGGCATCCTAAACATGCCGATTTCGAGCTTTCTTTGATATGAAAAGAAGCATCCTTCTTATGATTGGATCAAGAATGCTGCAATCTTATAAGCACATATTTGTGATCATTATACTTCGTACCGTGCCAATAATGCTGGGATAGCTCATAGTCGGACACGTCTCGCCACTACACATAGGTATTGCTCTCTACTCTAACCAATCATTTCCAAATTTCAAATTATCTTCGTTTGACAAATTATTTGATTGCAACGGTAACTTCGGTGGTTGGCAAATCACCGGTGTATGGCGTTGGCTCGGAAGTATTTTGGTACACGTGATCATCCATCACACTTCGAAAGCTCCTTTCTCAATCTCGTCTTTGTCGTCGCGAAGGCACTTCAAATTCTTCTCCCCCTATCTCATCGTCGCCAAGATGATTAAGGCTCACGCCGTCGCCAAGATGATTTGGTCACCTCGGACGATTACGAGTCCGGGGGTGACTGACAAAGTGCAGCCAGGGCCTCAAAATGTTTGCTGTCTGGATCTTTCATCGTGAAGTTTCGCACTGCAAGAAGCTTTATACTACAACCATTTTCTGTATCAGGTCGCAGCCGTCAAACACAAGCAATTGAGCACGACGCAAAATTTTATCATGGTGAATTAGTATTAGTAGGTTTCTAGTGTAATTTCATACACGTGATGACCGTCGCGGACAAATTACCTCCAAACAGAAGGAATAAATCGTTCTAGATTTACACTTATTATGCTAAACGGAACATCAAATCTTCTTGAATTAGTGGTTCAAATAAAGTTTTGTTTGGCAAGCCTTATTCGTGGAAAAAAACCTGATTTGCTAATATCAGGGGGATGCCGACCCGCTCCCAAGAATCTGGAGATTTAGATGAAACATCGAAGATTTCCTTTCGTTGCAGATAAATTTGAATAAACATAGAGATTTTTGCACTCTGGTACCAGTGTATTGGACTTTTGCTGCCTATGAGCTGACATTTTCTGATAAATGATGGATGATCTCTTGGGCTTCCACTTCTGAGCCTATATTGATTTGCGAAGAATGAATGTACATAGTTATTTCGGCCCATGACAATTTCAGGCTATTATCCGCAGGGAAAGAGTCCATTCTCGGGAGATTACCATACTTGGCCTTCCAGGACTTCATAAAATCGAGTATCCTCGAGAGCTCCGGCCAAGTTCTACTTTTATTTATTTTGCTTAATCTTATCTCATCATGCATAAGAACTCCCAAATCTCTGGGTTTTTAGCCCTCACTTTGGCGGGGGTTTGCGCCGCCAAGACAGCATGTAACAGTACCGCCCAGACAGCATGCACTGCCTCGGTGTATTCCCAAATCGCTCCTTGCGTTGCATCCTCCACAGCAATTGTTTTGAGCAATGTGTATGCACCATCAAACAGCAGTATTGACTTGACCAAAGTCAAGGCTGGTACTACAATCACCTTTGCCGGAAAAACAACATTTGGATTCACCAATGCCAGTAATTTCGAACCCATCAAATTGGGTGGCTCTGGAATTACCATCACTGCAGAATCCGGTGCGGTTATCGATGGTAATGGTCAAGCTTACTGGGATGGACTCGGTTCTAACGGAGGAGTACCAAAGTATGTTACCACGAGAATCCAATGACTGTGAAGTTAACACTGTGTCCAGGCCAAACCACTTCATTGCGGCCTCGAAATTGATTGATGGTTCCGTCATTAAGAATCTTTATATTCAGAACTGGCCCGTTCATCTTTTCACTATCAGCGGTGCCGTCGGACTGACCATTCAAAACCTGGTTCTCAACAACACAGCAGGAGATGCGCCCAATGCTGCCAGTGGTAAACTTGCTGCAGCTCATAACTCCGATGGGTTTGATATCAGCTCATCAAGAGATACGATAATCAAGGATACATCCGTTTACAATCAGGACGACTGTGTAGCCGTTACGAGCGGAAACAACATCACCATCGATGGGCTCTATTGTTCTGGGGGTCATGGACTCAGTATCGGATCTGTAGGTGGAAAAAGTAACAACAATGTGACCAACATCACGGTAAATTCTATTCCCTTCTTGTCCAATACCTTACTCATTATTTGCCAGTTCAAAAATAGCGAACTTGTCAATTCCAGCAACGGAGCTCGCATCAAGTCTAATTACAACACCACTGGCTTCATCTCCAACATCACATATAGCAACATTAAGCTCACCAATATCGATACCTATGGAATTGATGTACAGCAAGATTATCTCAACGGTGGACCAACAGGAGATCCATCCAACGGTGTCATTATTTCCAATGTCTTATTCCAAAATGTGTTTGGGACAGCCGCTGCCGGCGCGCGAAACTACTACGTGCTATGCGGTAGCGGAAGTTGTAGCAATATTACTTTCTCGGGGGTTCATATCACAGGGGGCGCCGCAGAAAGTTCCTGTAACTATCCATCAACTGGCTGCCCTGCGTAGGCGTACATCAGGAAGTGGGAGGATGAAGGATCTTCGAGGTAGGAGAAAGGAGACGGGTTATGCATCGGACATGCTGCTTTGTGCATGCAAGATGTGCAGAAATCTTATTATCAAGCTACTAAAAGTATACTGGATATATTCATTTAATGCAAATTGACCGCTCTAAGGTCCATATGAAACAGATGATTGTCAATCCGGGTGTCAGTCCATCATTCGCGTATAAAGTATCCAGATACTAAAAGTCTCACCCCATCGTTGTTATCGATCGCACCGACTCTAAACCCCATATATTCGTGTATACCGAGAGATTTACATGACAGATACGTCTATATTCCGAATTGCATCCTGTGACTGATGAAGGGTGGGGATCTGGGGTAAGGATCTATGAGGAGTGAATTGGGTGGGGACGGCAAGACATGAATATCGACCGTTTTGAAAGTTGAAATCAAGACGATAAGGCTCAGAAGACCCTGAAAGAGTGGGACATATCGAACCGAATCAAGCGGTGAAGTTTCCTGAATGATACGGAAACCTGCGGCCCTAAATGAGGGTCATTCCGTCCCGAACAGTGGAACGGGGTTCGGACACCAGTATCTCCACAAAGATTGCATGGGGAAATATCCCCGTGCCGATTCCTCATTGTCGCACTAGCACCGTGCAGCAAAAAAACAAACTTCTGCAACACGTAGGAGGCTCGAGGGAGGATTGTAATCCGTTCTGCACGGTGATGACTACCCCTTTCCGTAAACGATCTGTGACTTGCGTCCAAAACTTGCGTCCGAAACTTATGTCGGCTAACCGGTCGTTAATGCATGATTCGTATGTCTCGAAATGAATAAAATGAAGACTTTCCGACCTGTCAAAGAAAATCTCGGGGTTTAAACACCTTATATAGTAGTATGTCCGCATGGAAACTTTGAGAGCCACTTTACCTGTCCAGACTCCAGAGAGAAAGCCCCGAGATCAACAAAATTCTAAATTGTTCTAGCACGTCCCAAAAGAAGCCTTGCAAAGTCTATCCGGGAATATTGGACTTGCTTGGTGAAATCTTGGAGACAGGAAGGGTCTCAACAACACAATTGCAGCCGCATTCGGGTACTCGCGCCGAACTGCCTTTGCTTTATGATTCCTATCAGAAAATTTCCTTTTGATAAGCTTCTCCGTCTCCGAGACATCTAAGTTTAACATTGACACATTTGAAATCACGCATCTGCATCTTCTTTCGGTTCGTCTCCGATGACATACTTTATGCTGCTTCTCCATGCTGAACTTTAAAAGATGGACACTTTTTTTACTGTTGGGAGAAATCCTAGAACGGGATGTGTGTAGTATCGGGCATGATGTCCCAAACAGGAAGTTGGGCCATTTTGGTGAGGCACCCATATCCTCCTCCAGCCTGCCTCGGCTCACGGTTATTGGTGAACGTTGAGTATTTCAACCATTTTGCCATCAAACGCAGCAACGCGTGGAAGTTTGAGCAAGAACGGACTTCGGACGACATACGCAAGTTTGGAAAAAGCGCCTCGAAGGTTTTGTGGATTTGATTGAATATTGCATTGCGATCGCTTCGGAGGAGAGCCAGGGAATCTATTGATACGAGACAAGAAGCATTGAATTACAACACGATATAGTACTTGGATGATCTTGGGTGTGCGGTTGTTTATTAGGGGTTCCAGGTTTTGATTGCATCGGATCGGTCCGTATATTGCAGTAAGCGTCGCGTCAAGTGTTCGACCTGAAGCGGAAAGAGATAAAGGTTTGCTTGGAAGGGTACTTCTGACGAAACGAAACGATTCGAATACATATAAGGAAAGGGCCGCAGACGTGATATCAAGATGGAGGGACAAAAGATTAAACGTTCAAAGAATATTATGGCTCAATCAACATATCAATCGGTAGTTTTGGCCAAACGTCCTACGGGACAGATTGTTCCAGGAGAGACTTTTGAGAAGAAGGAGAATCCAATGGTTACGGAGGCAGATCTTAAGGATGATCAAGTGTTGGTTGAGGTGTTATATCTTTCACTGGATCCAGCCATGAGAGGCTGGTTAAATGGTACGTACTTACTGTCCTTCTCTCCCACCCACATTAGCCAGATGGGTGATGTGGTGATGAGCGTTCTTAATATACCCCGCTTCGGCACGTGATCAATACTGATGTTGAAACCGCTGGAACAGATAGAAGATCATATGTCCCACCTGTACAAATTGGTGAGGTAATGCGTGGTGTGTCAATCGGTAAAGTCATCGCCAGCAAGTCATCGAAATACAATGTCGGTGATTACGTATCCGGTATTACAGGATGGAAAGAAGTAGCCATCATGGCTTCAAAAGATCTCACACCTATTGATCTTCCACCAAACGGCAAGCTCACCGATGCACTTGGTGTTCTCGGAATGACTGGTCTCACCGCATACTTTGGAATTCTCGAGGTCGGAAAAATCAAGGCAGGAGATTTCGTTGTAGTTTCCGGTGCTGCCGGTGCTACTGGAAGTGTCGTTTGTCAGATTGCCAAGATTAAGGGAGCCAAGGTTTTGGGTCTTGCAGGAAGTGATGATAAAGTGCAATGGTTGAAGGAGTTGGGTTGTGATGAAGCTTTGAACTATAAGGATAAAGATTTCCCATCTAACTTCAAGGCTGCTACGCCAAACTTCATCGATGTATTCTTTGACAACGTTGGAGGAGAAATCTTGGAACTCGCACTCAGCAGGGCTAAGCCTTTCTCAACTTTCGTTATGTGTGGTGCCATTAGTCAATATAACTCAGACGCTCCAGTTGGACCAAAGGTATTTTCTCCCCCCCAATACTAAACCTTGTACTTTCTAATCAGATACAGAACTTCTCCATGATCATTGCAATGAGAATCCGTCTCCAAGGTTTCATCGTTTTTGACTACGCATCCAAATACGCCGAAGCCCGAAAAGAGATGTCTCAATGGTTAGCAGAGGGAAAACTCAAACGAAAGGAGACGATTATCAAGGGTGGACTTGGTGTTGCTGAACAGGCTCTATTGGATTTATATCAAGGTGTTAATACTGGTAAGTTTCCATCTCTTGTTATCAGTAGCCATGGACGCTGACAATTTCAAGGGAAATTACTGGTCGAGGTTAAGGAAGAAAAATCGATTGGTTCCCGTTTGTAGGGGATATATTAATATAGTTATGAATGATAAAACGTACACATAAATTCTATGCCTTTCCCTCAAAGTTGTTTGAGATGCTCCGTTTCCTGGCTAAGTATTTGATTTTGTGTAAATGGACCCCCCGATGTCAAGATACTTTAACTCCAAATCCCTGAATCTCAAAACCCCTCTCGTCCCCCTCCGCCCCACGACTCCAGAGTCTTGATATCCACCCAATTTCACCAACCCTTTCCAAGATTCCTTTATATACCAAGAACAAGCATGACCTCCATCAAATAACATCTGGCCTGCTGGCCCAATGGCAAGGCGCTTGACTACGAATCACGGAAGGATTAACCTTTGTGTGATTAGTCATCAAGAGATTGCAGGTTCGATCCCTGCGTAGGTCAAAATATATTTGGTTCTTTTTTCCTTTATAATAGGAATTTTCAATAATCTTATATATAAAGCTCTTGAATTATTTTTTAAAAAAAAAATTATTTTATTTTATTTTTTATATATCGAAATTAGATTAAACTTAATATAAATATAATAATATATTTAAAATTATAAAATTAAAAATAAATTTGAATTATTCAAATTTAATAACCGATATTAAATTGAATTATATTATTTAAATTTATTTTTATATTAAATCTTAAAACCAAATATTAAATAATTGATTTATTATATTATATTATATTATATTAAAGTTAATAAGTTTTTAATATTCTAATACCCCGCCGTAAACTAAACATCGAGCGTATGAATAAACTTACAACCCACTTGAACGCCCCACTATCCCTCCAACTCCCACTTCCACTCCCACCCTGTTCCCAACCTAGTAACCCTAGCCCTAACACCTATTCCCGACTTACGTCCCCGCTCTCTCGCTACACTTTTCCTATTCCCTGCCCTCCAAACCCCCATCTATCCACCTCATCCACCTCATCCACCTCATCTCCCTCAACCAATCATCCATTCATTATTCATCCTCTACCCAGCTCTCCCCTTTATATATCTAAACACCACACTCTCTCCCATCCAACAACTCAGCAATCTGGCTCAGTCAGGTCGTTCAGGTCGCTTAGCTCAGCTGGTTAGAGCGTGGTGCTAATATACTCCTTCCGAGGAGATGATTGGCACGCCAAGGTCGGCGGTTCGATCCCGCCAGTGATCATTCCTTTTTGCTTTGCTTTTCTTTTGTATCTTGTCTTGTGGATGTGGAGTTGAGTTGGAATGGTTTGGGAGGGAGAGAAAGGGGAGGAAGGGATTTGTGAAGATTTTGTTGTGGGACGTGTTTGAGTGAGATGTGGCCCATGTGGGACGGGAGGAGATTTCGAGGTGAGTCACGTGTGTGGATGTGATATTGTTTTGGTGAATTCTTTAGGGAGGGATGCCTTGGTTAGGTTTGAATTTGTTATTCTCTCTCACATTTTTATTTGATATGTTATTAGGTATCGTATTGCATTTAATTTGTCGTTCATATGTTTATAATTACGTTGTTGTTTCGAATTTTTGAAGACTGAGATGTAGATAGAATCTTGAGGAAAATAAGAGGAAGAGAAAAGATAAACACGATTTGGTTTTAGAATGAATTTATAGTAGAGTATATTCATTACTAAAGATACCTACCTTTAATAGATATAAGAAAATACCCAATCTCCCCTTCACCACGTCACATATCAATCTCTCCCTTCGACACCCCTCCTTCACCTCTCCATCCCACACACCACTCTCCCCTCAACTTTAACAAACCCCGCTTACTCAAATTATAAGCATCAAAAATGTAAATAAAAGTATGGATACCTGCCTGATCATACTGCAATGAAAGCGTTTTACTCCCATCCCATATAAATATCCAAGTCCACGCACAACTCCGACCATTATCCCCGATAGCCGACAAAGTTGAAGCGATGTAAGAGGCAGTACAAACGTGCGCAAGAGATGCAGCAGAGATGACTGCGACCCCACCAGCGGTAAGCAAGGAGTGCTTCGCATAGTAGAGCATTAGAATGCGATATGACCTTTCAACGAATTGTGTGTAAACTCAACGAGTGTTGCAGATGAGACGGTTGAAAATATAAGCAGAGCGGATTGGAAACTTGTGTTCATGATGAAATCATGACTGTAGCCACTGTACACCCTCATCCACTTGGACAGAAACCTCAATCTTTGTGGCCGTGGCTAGTAGTGACTCCAAATCTTTTGGCCGACATAGGATACAGGCACGATGAGTGGTGCAAAGCCATTAAGGGTTCATAAATTGATGGTGGCCTTCTGTTCAAAACACAAAAACGTATGACCTAATTCACAACTTTAGGACTTGCTATCTGTGATATGTTATCTCCTAGGCCGCGGAATTGAAAAGAAATATCCATGGCGCCGTTCAATTCATTGAACTGCATGTAGGGTCTTAATAATAATGTCAAGACTAGCCAAGCTTTAGAGATAGGAAAGGTTGACTTCCATGGAAAAAATAAAGATGCTGATGAAGAGTCATATCATAAGTTCATAACCTTTTGATAAAGTGAATCTGATGGTGTTCTACTCAATGATGGAAATTTCATAGAGCGGGGTCTTCTTGAACGCTTACTCAATCACTTACCCCACAATAAACAAAAGCAACAACCACGACCAATTAAACTTCCCGTTCTCAAAACAGCTTCCCCTTGGTACTTCCACAAAATTCCCCAACATCCGCCCAGATCCCCCCCCAAAAAGACAAAAACAAACGTGCAAACGACATGTGCAGGATTTGAACCTACGAGGCCGAAACCATAAGATAACCGAATTATTCATTCAAGTCTTACCCATTAACCACTCTGGCAACATGCCGGATCATCAAACATTGTTTGCATGCTTTGATAAAAATTTGTGATGTACATAAATATATTTAACTTTTAATAAGGATAGTGGGGAAAGTGTACCTTTGAAGGTGCAAGGCGGATGCACAGACCATTACCAAGAGCTTCCCCGCCATTAGCGTCATGGGCAGTTCGAGGCAAACAAAGGATCTCCAAGACCCGCAGTATTTGAATAGTATTTGAATAGCATTTGAATAGCATTTGAACAAGATATACAATGGATCTATAAGTAACATATAATTATAAGTTTAAAAAAATATTCTTTACCATCAACATTTCAAAGACTTATCCAAATACTTTTACAATTATTCAGATAACCCCTTTTCAAGAAATTTCCAAACTCATATCCTACATACCAACTATTCAACATGTCTATCATCGGCCACTGGACTCTAAGCGAAGAGGATTTTTTGGTCCAATGTGCAAAGATTCTAAGCTATGATACTCTTGCTCAAGGACTTTGTGAGAATACAACAAAGGAATGGCAAGCAGTTGTACAAGCTATGTTAACCGAACAGCCAAACCATCGCCCAGGTGGTATATTGTACGAACAAGATCCATGGCCGCTTCGTGAATACAACATTCGGAGCGTCCACGAGAGGTGGACTAGTATCATGAAAAATGATTATGTAGTGGCTTATATTGCAGAAAATGAGGGTGCATACAACAAAGGTCGTATCGATGGCAATCGAGCTGCGTATTTAGAAGATCTCGCCAAACGTGAAGTTCTTCTCACTCGCCGTGAAGCTGACCAAACCCTCCTTGAAGAAACTGGAAATCCGTATTTAGCAAGGGAAATTAGCCGCGAAGATGCGTACGCTCGCCGGATGGCTGAGATCGCTCGCACTGACGAAAACCGAAGTCGGGCCTTGGCAGAGCTCACTCGCATTGAAGCTGATCTCACTCGCCGTGAAGCTGACCTAGCTCGCCGTGAATCTAATAATCGAAATCGGTATGCAGAAGAGCTCACTCGCCATGAAGCTGATCTCACTCGCCTCCAGGTTGACCGAAAATGGTTTGTATTCTGCGAAGCGTATAATCTTTGAGAGACAAAATTTCCGCTTTTCTTGAATCTGTTTCTTTGAGGCTGGTCCTTAAAGATGTATTAAGTTGTAGTTAACCAACCTATTTTCATCAACTAGCAACAATTTTAAATAAATTTATATTAAACTCTAAAATATCTTTTCCTATTTTTTTTCTCGGAAAACAAATAGCACTGTGAACCGTGAATAACAGAAACTTCCTATAAATAAATGTCCGTCGATATACTCTTAATGTACAGCTTGAACTGTTCTCACTACAAGCAAAATTTTGACAGCAATCGCACCCTTATAGAGGTGAAATAACAGTATCATCCTGCTCCTAAGCATTAAAATATACTATAACTCGTAGCAAAATTATTTCGAAGTAGCAATGTACCAAAAACCCCTGATAATCAGCCCCTTTTCAAAAGATCAAGAAGCTTTTCCACTTTCTTTTTCTACTTCACTTTCACCTCAACTCTTTAAATCTTCAACTATTTAAAAAAATGATATTGATTTCAAAAATTCCTCAGTAGTGATACATGATCCCAACCTTTCACATGCTAAATGAGTTTCGTTGCTCTTTCTACTCACTTTCCCGCCTATTTCACTCTTTTCTCATCGTTCCAATACCTTCTTATTAGTATGTCTTCAACCTTTGTAACAGTGATATGTGTGTAAGCCAACCGGAGGGTTCGGAAGGCTAGAGCATGTACGAAAGAACTTGAACAAAGATCATGGAACAAAGAGCAGTTTTGGCTTAGTCATCAAATCTCATAACCAATTTTTGGTACCATTCTCAATCTCGATCCACAAAACGATATTCAAAAGTTTCCGCAATTCTGCTATTATTGAAGCAAAAAAGTCCTGTTTTTTATGGCAGGATAGGTAGAGCAGGATAATCCTGTCATTTTACTCCCACAGGGCGGCATTCACGAAAGCGAGAAATCAAAAAAAAAAACAGAGTATGGCGCAAATTGGAATTGTCTCATGGATTACCGAAAGTCCTCATTTGCCACAGCAAATCACTTCAACCCAAAAGCTCCACACAGGTTATCGTCCTCGGAAATCACACACCAAGTCTAGGAATGGTTGCAATAATTGCAGAAAGCGCAGGATCAAGGTGTGTAGATATCCACTCCGCACTCATGATAATTTCTGAGAAGAAAAATAGTGTGATGAAGCCAAACCAAGCTGTGGTCAATGTTCACACCGGCTACTCGGATCGCTCGAATGTGATTTTTCCGTCCCGCAAAAGCCAGCTGCAGAGGAATCAATCCAGCCGTCGGGACAAATAACAATCGGTACGATTTCTAGCACGGAAGCCAGAGATCAGATCGTTTCCTATCTGGAAAAATCAGGCGTTCTATGTCGACACTTCAAAGATCCTGTCTACAAGCCGGGTGATGCACTCGAGATATTGAATCATTTTATCTATTTCACCCCTCCCTGGATTGGATCTCCGTCATTCCAGCGAATCATCCAACAGCACGGGCTTACATTGTCTTTGAAAGCCCCTTATCTGATGCACGCAATTCTTGCATTTTCAGCAAGCCATCTCCACTATTTACAACCAGAGGAGAAGAAGTATAGCATCGCTTTTGCCTCACACTACGCACTCTCTCTATCCTCTTACACGCTACAACTTCAGAAAGCGTTCGATCCTAGCAATGCAGATGCAACCATCGCATCGTCTTACCTGCACACGATGCTAGCATTTAGAAATGTGCAATCGGAAGATCGTCCCGAAGTTGACGCGGATGCTAGGGAAGGGTTTACCTGGCTTCGTGCTATGCGAGGAGTGTCTATCTTATGGGATATGAACGATATGCGTTCTAATCTTAAAGACAGTGTTTTGCTAGATATGGAGAACGATGGGGCCTGCAGTCATGAAAAATCTCCCGATGTAGACTCGAGGGTACCGGAAATGACTATAGAACTTCGCGGGTTATTTGAAACAAACGACGATCCGGATACGTTCAAAGATCTATATGAGGCCCCCTTGAATAGCTTGTGTCAACTGATGCAATCTGGCAGTAGTCAGGATACGATCTGCCACTTTATGTCGTTCGTGGGTGAACTTCCAGATTCTTTTGTGCAGTTGCTCGATCAAAAGGACCCTAGAGCTTTGTTAGTGCTGTGTTACTGGAGCGCGTTCTTGGGTGAAATCGACGCCTGGTGGGTTGTGGGCCCCGCAAATGTTGTTTGTAAAGGGCTTTGCGCCTACTTGGACAAAATTCCCGAGCAGAGAATTCACGAACTACTACACTTTCCGGCCGGCAAGTGTGGTTATGTAATGGAAGACTCATTTCGAAAGACTGCCGAAGCACTTCTACAACTTCAAATTTCAAAATGGGAGTAATCTTTTATAAGAGAGTGGTCATATCAAAAAACAGGGGTTTCTGCTAAAAAGTCTAGCGAGTAGTTATCACAAAAGTTTTGGGTAATTGGATACGGAGTTTTATCAGCTATTAGGAAAATTCGTCACTTTTTACGAAAATATAAACAACTTATTCCAACTTGGTGAACCCATCTTGGACAATATACGAAGCCGAAGCTCATCAATTTGAAGCCGGCAAAACATCAACAAAAAATCAACAAAAATAAAAAAGCCAAGTTGACACCATCCGATCTTCGAATCTACAGCAATAATCCTCATACCTTGAGCGCTATCACCCACACTATCCTCCGTGTGTCCCTTCAAAGATTCTTCCACAGTGATGGGCACAACACTCGAATAACATCCATTGTCTGTCTTCCCCAACAATTTTCTTGCCATCAAATATCCAGTACTGACCATATAACCCAATTCAAGGAAAGCCATTCTGCAGATTTTTCTTGAAAACACAAGTTATATGGTCGTAAAAATCCTGTAGTGAACCTAGGCGCTGAACATGGGGTTCATCTCCAAAGGCTTCCTAGTAACGCTATGCTAATTCTGTGCTGTTCTTGGAGTCTGCAGCATATATGTTAGTAATGGGCCGGATTTCTTAAGGGACCCGGATAATAATATCTCACGGCCTTACATTTGACGGTTCCATTGACATTTGGATCCATAGCAACCGCCATATAGTACTGGGCGACATTATGGGGAAAAGAAAATCAGGTACAGATATCCGATCTTATGATGGAAATACGTGTGAATTCGATGGTTGAAGTAATTGGTTCCCGCCTATACAGCAACTCGTAGCCTACCTTTATAGAGACCACTTGGTTCACATCTCGTATATGGATCGGGATTCAAGATTTTATAATGACATCTCCATCAAAGAAGCATTCGCAAAAAGAAGATGACAATGGATATATCATATCATATCATATTAATAGCCCCCGCCGCTCAAACACGGTACACATTCGGACTAGTTCACAGTCACGGGGTGATGGGCCAGGGTAGAGTAAACACTCAGTTCTCGCCACCAATTTGTAGTGAATCGTGAATCGTGATGCTCCATCTGTGCGCAGGCGGATCAAGTTTTATGTCAGAAGTCGTCAAGGATGGCGATCCTGGAATCGAATACGTTCTGCATTGGGACTAGCCTCGCGTCTTCGCGTCTTCGCTGCAAGTTCAACCCACCTAATGCAAAACGTATTCGCTTCTTCGCTTCTTCGCTTTTGACATGCATGCAGACTGCGAGGAAATGGGAAATGGGGGGAACTTTTATTTATTTATCTAGGTCTTTTAGTGTTTCGTGGTGTTCATTTCGCGTTTTTCGCTCTTTGATTCGTAAAATTGTTGATTCATAAGCCACGATATTGATATGACGATATCAGGTGCTACCACACTAGTAGGTAGCTGGGCTGGAAAGCTTAAAAGTACTTCGACCCCTCAATCAGTAGTATAATTCAGATCAAATCTATCATAATTGAAGATATTACTTTTCTCTATCGCTTGATAAAGAAAATCAGTTTTAATAATCATCACGTCTTGAAATTTCCCTCGGAGTCACCATACTAAAATGTCAACCCCCCAGAGATTTGTCGCCGTCGCAGGCGCAGCAGGCAATCTAGGTTCCCTAATTGCCCTCAACCTACTCAAGAGAAATGTAGCAGTCAAAGCCCTAGTACGACCCGGCACCGCAGCATCCCGCACCCAACAATTACGAGATGCCGGTGTCACCATAGCAGAAGTCGATATGAACGATGTTACAGCCATCACAAAGTCCGTCACAGGTGCTACAACAGTCGTCTCGGCACT
Source organism: Myriosclerotinia duriaeana (assembly GCA_002162615.1). Taxonomy (NCBI): domain Eukaryota; kingdom Fungi; phylum Ascomycota; class Leotiomycetes; order Helotiales; family Sclerotiniaceae; genus Myriosclerotinia; species Myriosclerotinia duriaeana. The sequence goes on along the minus strand of NGKI01000015.1, from coordinate 742,875 downwards.
TCAGGGTCTCAGAGACGTTATACTGGGTGTCCAAGGAAGACTTCTCGAAGCTTCTGTTGCAGCGAAAGTAGAGCGTTTTATTCCATCCGATTTTTCTTTAGATTTCACAAAGTGCACGCCAGGTTCTAATAGAAATCTGGACTTGCGCCGAGAGTTTCATGCTAAGCTGGATGCATCGGGTATTAAGTGGACGAGCGTGTTGAATGGTGCTTTTATGGAACTTTTGGCAAGCGGTGAGATGCCAGTTATTAACGATAGTTGGCACCGTATCTTGTATTTCGGCAGCGCAGACCAAAAACTCGATTACACGACTATTCCTGACACAGCTGCGTATACTGCCGCCGTAGCTGCGGATCCAAACCCAACACCAAACTTCCTACGTATCGCAGGTAGCTCCATCAACGCGAAGGAATTGGCGGCCATTGTGACGAAGATTCGTGGTGAACAGTATACACCTATGTGGGCCGGCAGTGTTGGATTCCTTCAGATTCTCATTCCGATCTTGAAGTTTGTTATTGGGGGAGTGGAGGATAAGCTTTTCCCGGCTTGGCAGGGAATGCAATACTTGGAGAACATGGTCTCTGGAAAAGGAAGGCTGGATCCTATTGATAATGATAGGTATCCTGATTTGGAGTGGACGACGGTGGAGAAGGCTATAATAGAGGCGGATGCAGAGAAGAAAGACAAGTCTGTTTGAGTCTGGGGTGGAATGATACAAGAATTGATCTTTTGATATGATATGTATATGTTTTGGTGCCGGGGTGTAGCTTTTATTTGGGCTTGAGATATCAATCTGGTGATCCTCTTTTAGTAACATAACATGATTTCGTAACTATACTTCGTCGTATTCATATGTGACCTCGGGAGATCTAGAAAACACAATGGACTCTGATTCCTGATAATTGCCGTGCTATTCTCTGACTTCCAAAAGAACCTTGGAATATTCAACATGACCGATTCGGATACTCCTATCCGGTGTTCAGAATCGCCTTTCGAATATCCTCAAAATCTTTTGAATAATGAAGATTTTCTCAACTGATGTTTCCAGGTCGCATGGATTTATTATAATATCGGATTTGGAGAGTATACGCTTCTCAGTAACTCTACACTTATAGAGAATGATACCTAGTATTACCAAGACTTATTCGGTTTGAAGTACTTTAGAACTGACAGCCACTGTTCGTGGAGTGTACAAGTGTCCGGGTGAGTGTGGTATTTTGGCTGAAAGGGAAGGGATGGGAGCTAGGAACGTTGCCAAGCCAAACTAATGCGCTATCTAGATTCCGACAGCCCGACATCTTCATCGTTGATGCTACGCTCAACATCATTTCTACCTTTCTTTAACCACTCCATCTTCTAATGAACATTTTGTGTTTAGTATCTGAGCTCGAAATTGATCGAAGATCATCTACAACAGGCGCTTGATGCTGAGGTCGAGCCGATTACGAAAATCATGGAAGAAGCTCGTTGTGGTTCGTTATAATTTGTTATAAGACACGAAGAACCCCGCTATGTGTATTCGATATGGCAGCGTCTAGAATGAAGACATCTTCTCGAAGACGTATCGATCCAGATGGGCGAAGTTTCGATGATGCTCCATCTTGCAGTCCGAACAAAAGATTTGCAAATGCGGAATGTGTAGAAAGTTTCGAAGATTGGAACTGGTGTATCTTATGGATGGACAGTCAATACTGGAAAATTCCAGTCTTTACATGGATCAAGAATATTTTGTATATATAAGGTAGGCTCCTACGGACTAACAGAAGGTTATTTGACAAATAGCTTTCAAGATCGTGTCGTACATTTCACAACATATCTCCAATCCTGACAATTTATCGAACGCGATAACAGCTACAAAATGAAGCTTCATACTATCACAAAGACACTTGCGACCAGCATCCTCTTGGCTCACACTGCCAGTGCCGAAAACGAGACTCAACTCAAACTACACGAATACCGGGAAATACTATGCAATTACGGTCAATTCCTTAATTCCGAAGACGCAACGTCCGCGATACAGGGCATCCAATCCTTCTTTCAACCCGGAAAAGGGCTGTCACAATTTCATGGCGGCAAACATGTCAACAAAGTGGTATACTCCCACAACACGGCTCAAGTATATGTCTGCGGCTGGGGTATTGGGAAGGTAACCCCTATCAAGACGGCGGATATCGATTATAGTGTGGATCTGGTCAGAACGATCTGCGGAGGCGATAACTCTTCTACGGGGGAAGTTTGGTATCCGGACTTAGACTATTCTATCGGGTATGGCAAAATAGATGAGAATATTTGCCAACCCAAGAACTTACGGCATAGACTGGGTAGAATGTTTGGATTGCTTTGATTTACGGCTTGGTTGAGAGGTTCTCGTAACTAAACTGTTACTTTGGTCGGAATCTCGAGATTCATAGTGTCTTCATATAATCAATTCATGTCTCAATGATTGCGTTCTCGTCATAGTTTTCGCTGAATGATGCACATTTTGATATTGACTCTTCTGTCATTTGCAGAAAAGCAACACCTCTGTGAGAAAATTATGTCCATTGATTTCAATTTCCATACAAGTAGCATAATTACTGGACAAGGCGTCAGGGAATGTATCAATGCCAGTGCATACCATTTTCCTGATATGCCAGCCTATTCGCAAATTTCTCTACACTAACCCTCAAACATAAGACTAGCGAAAGTGAACCTCAGTCCAGACGAGAATGATTTGGTCTTTCTATCATTCTCACTCCCTTCACTCGTATAGTCGCCTTGACAAGAGGAGAAATGGTTGTACGGCGGAAGAGGAAAGATCTAACGTCTAATCATCTGATCTTTGTCGGGCATTCTTTTCACCATATCCTTCCATCGCTTCAATCTTATTGCCGGAAAGCTTTGGTTACATATCGCAAAAACTTAATAACTTTTTATCTGATCTCCTCGCTTCATTTTATTCACTGCATCGACTACTTCCAAGGTTTGCTCGTTTATTCTTTTGAGTGCACATAGCAAAAGAAAGGCCTAAAGGTTTTCGTCCGAACATGAGAGTTAGATGACTATTGTAAATATTTATCCAATGTTTCCTATCCGCATATCTTCTCTAAAGAAGTACCAGCCCGTTTATAACATTTACTGGCATTTCGTTGCAGCATGTTGGTTTTCCTTTCCGGATTCCCAGAGTTCCCAATGGTTACAGAACTAATAGATCTCCGTTCCCCTCTTGTAGATATCACCGTATCAGATATACATCATGTCACTTCTACTGATACATTATTTCTCTTGCCTTGTACTAAAATTCAACAAGACCAAGCATTAACCACTCAAAGACTCCCCAAACACTCCCCAAAGCCAAAACACTTCACTCAGCTCTTCCAGAATGTTTCTACCATCGATCCAACCCCATATCTTTACATCCTGGAGGCATTAAAAGTCCGCGCAGAATTTTACGGAAGTGAACAGAAAATTAGGTCATATTGTTAAACCCTCGCACTAACCGATGGTCAAAAGTGATCGAAATCTTCCACATCTACTTCTTGGAAAATAAGATACACTCCATCACTCAATGGCGTTTTGTTAATTTCCGTTGCTCATTCAATATCATGCAGTGTCCCGGACAGATTACGAAGTAGAAGACGATGGACAGGTCGAGATGAGTGCTCTTGAATCAGAGTCTTGATGCTCCCACAGAGGCGAAATAGATTGCAGTAATCCCCACTAAGGAATATGATAGGATGGCCATGACGAAATGTTGTTATGTTATTCGGGGGCCCTGTGGGTTAGGATTGGTGGGCTGAGTATAGGTTGAGAGAGCATTGTTTGAGGGTTGAAGGGGGAAGGAAGATGGATGTGAGAAATATGGTTGCTAGAAGTAAATGAATGGGATTTTGGAAAGCGCGGTCTATTACAGTAACAGTAACAGGCTAAGTCTTGATTGACTCTGCAAGATCGCCCAAACTTCGTTCTTATTTCATCGGCTTACACACTTGTATCTAAGAGCTTATAAGCAAAAAAATTTCCCATCATCACCAAACCAAATCCATCTTACTTTCACCGCTCTCCCCATCTCGTGCATATCCTCCAGCTCCTCCCCTCCAGCTCTAGTCCCGATGCACCCTCCAAAAAGCCACGTCACCACCTGTGACACGACGAAAAAGAATTGCCAGATACGCCGAAGTCTTTATTCCGATCCGGAGAAAGAAAGGTTCGAAAGGTTCGGAAATACAAAAAAAGTTCACTAGTGATCAGTCCCACGGACCATATGGATCCGTTCATACTGAAAGCACCCCGAAGAGGTTTGATGGAGGAGGGGGGGGGGGTGATTGGGGATATAATGGTAAGATGGGGTAAAAGATTGCGGCTTGTTCAGTAGTTGTTTGCTTTGGAAATAGGAAATTGGTCGGATGGAATAGTAGGACACTAGCTACGCAGAAAGAAAGAATTTAAATGAAAAAGAACATTGGAAAGGTCACAGGCTTGGATGGATACTAGCTACATCTATCTGCATTCCAATATCTGGTTAATGTGAAATTGTTTCCCTATCAATGACTAATAGTTCTAATAGTTCTATTAGCGTCTTGATAATGACTAACACTACATCTTCACAATGATAAAAGAGATTTCATGTTGTAGCCTCTAGACCTTTATTCCTCATCCATTGCTCGTTGACTTCTCTGATATTCAACCATGTCAAAACCTGTACCCGATATTCTCTATCCACCAACTCAAGTCTTGACACCCAAGTAAATGGATCAAATGCATCAATCACTCCCTCCCAACTGGACCATTTCTTCCGCACTCATTTGTCCGAATTCGTTCTGCCCGAAGTCCCATGTCCATGTATCCCCCAACTCGCCACCCAGAAAATAATGAATTCCTTCGATTAAATCTATAGCCGCCTCGTCGTCAGGAAACTCGTCTCCCCTAAACTCTCCATCCACTGTATATAAGATCATTTCATGAAAATGTAACATATTTTGCACGGCGTTCAGACTAATATGATCCCATTTGTATAGACTACCAGGTTCGTCATCACTGTTCGCCAGTTCGCCCATTTTGGGGCTTGTATAAGTTGTTGAAATACTGACTCTCATTATTTGCGGAGTGTGAGTTGGTGTTTTGACGGGACTTCCGTTCAATGCGCGTGCAGTAAGGGATGCAGAAATAATGTAGTGGGCTTATTGATCTAATTTATCGTTAGAACGAGGTTCAAGAATAGGCACAGTAGATGTACCATTTTGGGGAAAGAGATCAGTCTTCTTTATGGGATGGCCATTCATCATTGCGTCTCTCGATCGTTCGATTTTTAACTCCAGGTGATGAAAATTGGGGACGAGGTGTAGCTGAAAAATTTCTGGAATTTCATAGGCAAGAAACCTGTGGTAGTATGGAGCGTATACAACGTCTCGGGCTAAGTGAGTGGTCTGGAAAGGGACATAGTCTGAAGGGTTGTGTAGAGCTAGATATTGATAAATGAGTAAACTGCGTAGCCGGTCTAGATATTTCATTGCTTCGGGTGATCTACGGTCCGCCATATCTTCTTGTGGTCGAGGTCGAAGGTGCTACTTAAAGATGCGGAGTGAAATGATAATCTGAAGTCGTTTCTTATCATATTATTCATATAATAGTAGACGACATTTTAATGTTTATTAGATGTAGATTGAAAAACGAAAAAGATGAAGCTTGAAGGAGATATGACAACCCATTGAAAGCTCTTGGTAATATTTATGAGGAGCTCTTTCCTTTTAGTGATTAATTCATGGTCAATTATTTGATCCGTGATCTCAGAGGGTTTCCCTTTTGACGATTGGCTATATATTCATGGCACTTTCCAATTGTAATTGGTTGTATGAGATCCTATGATGGTCTGGCAATAACTTTAGATCACTTGCATCAAAGATACGCAGCTTCATCATGTCGTGAGTACTACCCATGTTTGCGAATACTGATGTTGAAAGAATAAGGGGGAAAAGTAAATAGTAAGGTCATCAACGCTTGTCAACTCCAGCTTCCGATCTACTTTGCATCTTGCCATGAGTTGCTCTTCGTTTCGAAACCAGAGGCGGCTTTCTTTTTCTTTTTTTTCTCTTGGAGAATAATTCATATTGCTCTGCTGACATACTAATAACTACTTCTCAGTAGAACAGGCGTATCGTCCTGGTACATGGAAAGCAAGGTATGGGTTGCGAAGGGGGAAGGAAATTCTGAGTAGAGGCTGATGATAACTTTATGGGTACGAATCTCCCTCTGCTTCGAGAATATTCGAATTTATGGCCTATGTAGAGGATTGTTAGAATACTTGATATCCCTTCGAGGAGTTCGAAATGCGGTTGTGCAATTTCTTGGAACATTTACTTCGTAGTGTGGCTGAACAACATATGTGGCTCTGTGACAAGGTTAAGGTTAACCCTAAATTAGTTTAATCCAAACGTGACTCCGGTATAAAGCGGTATCTCCCATCATCTAGATCTATTTCATCGTTCTTCAATTACATTTATCTTCAACTTGCTTATTATTTCATTATTACCTTCACTTCATATAATTTATTGCTTTCACATATTGGATTGTTACCAGACCTACATATCGAATTAGACCATAACTATAAACTAAACACTATTATACACCCAAATCCATCTACCACCAAATAGAGCCAAGTCCAGCAACCCCCATTGGCATCTTGAGCCTCAAAACCCCAAAAACACATCTCAAGATGAACAACCCAACAATAGAAACCCCAACTGTACCCACCCACCGCCACCACGCCCCCTCCATCTCCTCGACAGACTACACAGTCAGCACCCCCGCCACCACCGACCCCTCCCTCCAAGCCGAATCCCTAGACGAAAACCCCATTCTCCATCCTCGAAGATTCGACCTCATCAATGACACCGAACTATACCTCCATGAAAACAGCGTCATCCCCCGCTTATTCTTCTACGAACCAGAAGAGGAATTGCAAATCACCCGGTTGAAAATGATGAAAGAAGGTTATTTCGTCGGACACCCACGGACTTTAGTTTTCAGTGTTGCGGGGGCCGTCAGTCCTCTAAAACGTGATCCTCAAGCATCAAACCTCAGTTTTGTTTCTTCCTCCGCTGCCTCTACTTCGTCGTCAATGTCGGATACGGGAGAGAAATACAGAGCAGCATATTCCGTACACTTTGGACCGAAGTCCCGGTATAATTCTACGGGGAAAGTGAAGGAGACGGGGAGTAAAGTCGAGATGCAGAAGATTGCCGAGTTGGCGGCTGCGTGTGAGGCATTGGAGTTTGTGGAGAAGGAATGTCAGATGAGGAGTCCGGGGTTTGAGGATGTTAGTGGGGAGCTTGCGCCGGGGGGTTTGGTGGTCGGGGTTACGAGTAGTACGAATTTGTGGTATGGGATTACGGAACATATTGTAGGTTTCTCCCCTTATTTTTATTTGAGGATGAGGATGGTGAGGGTGGTTTTGCTATGTTTGATCAAGATGTCGAAGCAGTCGAGAACCTATCTGTGTATCTCCGAACAGCTTCAAATCTTCCCTCCCCTCCTTGAATCAAACCACCAATTCCTCCTTACCCCCTCCTCCCTTCCTTCAAAACTAACAAACCCCCAGTACAAATGGAAACGCAACAATTTCCACAACATGAAAGGAAATAAAGTAGTAGGCGAAGAACTATGGAGAAGAATCGACGAATGCATGAATCGGTTTGAATTCAATCAGACGAGAGTGGCGTGGTTATTATGTGAGAAAGGGGATAATGAGGCCGAGGAAGCGGCTTGGTTGAGAGTTACTGATGCTTTGTTGTGAGGTGGGGTGGGGTGGAGTGGGATGGGATTGGTGGAATGAAGATTTAGGTTTGAGAGGGAACGGTGAGGCCCGNNGGGGGAGGGGGCGGAGGGAAGGATAAATGTTTATTGTATATAGAATAAGTTGAAGTATTTAGAAATTGTATAAATGTATAAATGTATATATTTATTATTATATATCTACCAATAACTCATTAGACCTAGGTATATTAAACTTATATATAACTTCACATTCAAATCTCTATATTCTCATCTATATTCTCATCTATATTCTCATCTATATTCTCATCTATATTCTCATCTATATTCTCATCTATATTCTCATCTATATTCTCATCTATATTCTCATCTATATTCTCATCTATATTCTCATCTATATTGCCCATCCATATTGCCCATCCATATTGCCCATCCATATTTCTACATCACCAAACCTCAAATCCAAAATCCAAAATCCAAAATCCCACCCAATACAATCCTATCCTATCCCATCCTATCTCATCCCATCATATCCCATCCTATCTTATTTCATTCATCCTATAATTCCCATCCAAGTTCCGACCAATTCATTTAAACCCTCCAGCTTCCAGATTCCTAAACAATCCATTCATTATATCCAATCCATCCATCCATCCAATCCATCCATCCATCCATCCAATCCATCCATCCATCCATCCATCCATCCATCCATCCATCCAACATATCCAATCCATCCAATCCATCCA
>NGKI01000015.1:724151-734255 GCA_002162615.1 Myriosclerotinia duriaeana | reverse complement strand
GGGCACCTTACGCAGTACCTACTAGTAGAGCCCGGCGCCCGCACCATTATTCCCCCAAGTTCCAACGCCTTTACAAGCTACAAGCTACAAAATATAAAATATAAACTACTGAGTACAAGTTACAATTAGCACATAGGTAAGTCCTAACCCACCAAGTACCGTACCTAGACAGCCTAGCCAACCAGCCAGTAGACAGGACAGATTATCGGAGGTCCCCGATGCGATGGATCATTATCATTATCAATCTAATTTTCATTATAATTAACCTTAAAATCAAAACCCAAAGACCCTTGATAACTTATACTCCCGTATATACATCTGTGAATAAAAGACAGAAAGAAGATTACAACTATCTTAATATCTGATATATATTTCTAATTCTAAACTCTCAAATACACCCTAGTAAAGTAATGTAAAAGCGATATATAAGTGCGAAACAAATGCCAATCATATCGTATCATCATCAAGTTCCACGCCATCTCGCAATGCAAAGTTTCCACCCTATACCATCCATCTATCCATCCATATCATTCATATCATTCATACATGCAATCATATCCCATACTAATACCAATACCAATGCCAATATCATATCGTGTCAGCTTCCTCGAGTCCTCAAGTCATATCATAAATCATTTCATCATCCCATCACTCATCCCATCACTCATCCTATCACTCATCCCATCACTCATCCTATTACTCATCCCATCACTCATCCCATCACTCATCCCATCACTCATCCCATCACTCATCCCATTCATCCCATCCCATACCTCAATCGCAACTCCCAACCCCCAAATCTAAACCACCCTCCTCTCCAAAAGCAACCTCCCCACTGGACCCTCCTTCCTAACAACCATCCCCTCCCCTCCCACCCCCCTCTCATAAACCTTAATCCCTCTAACCCACGTCTCCTTCACCCTCCCCCTCATAGTCTTCCCCGTATACGGACTAACTTTATTTCTAAAAAGCAACGCCTCCCTCCCCACAACCCACTCACTCACATCATCAAAAACACAAATATCCGCATCCATACCCGGTCTTAATGCACCCTTGCGATGCTGAAGTCCTACTTGCGTTGCCGTGTTCATAGCGCATAATTTTACGATATCGAGGATACCGATTGGGTTTGGAGATGCGGCGCGAGAGGGTGATGTGGCTTCTGTCCAGAGGATTGGGAGACCGAGACCAACTGATGAGATACCGCCCCACGAGGCGAAAAAATCACCTTTTTCTTTGGCGGCTTCGTCTTTTAGTAATTTGCCATTTACGCCTTTGACATCGTCGCGCATGGCGCCACAGCCGTGGGATAGATGTTCGGGGAGGAGTTTGAGTTCGGGAGTGCAGGGGCTGTGATCGCTGACGATGGTTTTGATGACGGATTCGGGGTGACTTAATTCATCCCACAGTCCGTCGCGGTTGGCGGATGATCGGATGGGTGGACAACATTTGTGACGGGTGTCACCTTCGGAGACGTCCTCGGATGCGAGGGCTAGGTAGTGGAAACATGTTTCGGCGGTAATGTTTATGCCGGAGGAGCGGGCAGCGCGGAGGAGTGGGATGGCTTCGATGGCGGAGAGGTGGACAATGTGGAGGTGGAGGGAGGGAGCGAGGTGGGCAAGGGACAGAATTTGATCGATGGCGTAGGTTTCGAAAGAGGGAGGGCGGGAGGATAGGAATGTGTCGTATGCTGTTAGGGGTCCGGATGGCTGGAGTGGTGGAAGGGATATTTGAACGTCGTCACCTACAGAATCAGTGATTGGTGGAATCATTTCCGCGTGGAACATGAGAGTTGTGGAAGTATCTTTGAGGGTTTTGAGTGCGAGGGCTACATCGGCAGAAGACACGGCAGGGAATTCATCGACCTATGATGATCATTAGCTGCTGCAACTCTGATTGGCGAGGAAACACATACACCACTCTCTATAAGAAACCCCTTGAAACCTCTGACTCCTGCTTCAACAAGCGGAAGCAATTCATCGGCATTACCAGGAATGATTCCACCATAAAATCCAACATCAACCCAGCATTGTCCTTGGGCAGCCTTAATTTTCTCTTGTAACCCATTCAACGTTGTAGTTGGTGGGATAGCATTCAATGGCATATCAATGACTGTTGTGACACCACCTGATGCCGCAGCTTTCGTACCAGTATTGAAACCTTCCCATTCTGTTCGACCCGGCTCATTAAGATGTACATGTGCGTCAACTAAACCCGGAAGGATCAGATGTGGAGTATGGTCGATATAGATTGTGTTTGGTGGAAAACTTGAGATTGGGAGAATGGTAGGTAGGATCGATATGATCTTGCCGGTCAAAGGGGATATTGTGATGGTTGCAGGTGAGATGATGAGATTATCATTTTCATCAAAGATGACTGCTCTAGAAGAAACGAGGACTGTAGGTTGTGATGGGGAATCGTGAGGTGGTGTAGCAGCAGGAGTTGGATATGGGTATGTGGTTGTCGACATTTTGAAGGCTTTTGTGAAGCAATATTGGAAAATAAAGTTTGAGAAAGATCAGGAGAAAGAATTGAGAGTATTTTGAGATATAATTGAAAAGATTATCCACTGGAATGCTCTTATCGTGGGGGGGTAAAGGGGTGGGGGATAGATAAGAAAGGTTTGAGGATAAAGTCGAGGAGCTGACTGATAAGGAAAATGAAGGGGGAAATTTCTTTGTTCAAGTGAATTTTGGAATTTGAAGACTTTATCAAATCTGGGGGAAAGGAAAGGAAAGGAAAGGAAAGGAAAGGAAAGGAAGGGAAAGGAAAGGAAAGGAAGGGAAAGGAAAGAAGATGAAGATAGAAGTAGATGAGAATAATAAGAATAAGAACCTTGGAATAAGAATAAAAAGAGTCCAAACCGCGATAGGATAACTGTACTGTGGAGTGCATTCACCGATGCATACTACTACGTACGGGTGGTAGATTCCGAAACTTTGTACTCGTAGATATTCCAATTTCCCAGCAAAAGAGAAAATTGTTATCATAATCCATAATCCATAATCCATAATCATGAATCCTTATCTTTCCTTCCCAACTACCAATCTGAGTCAATACTACCTACTACCTACTACCACCAGTTGATACAGTGTCTATCCAATCCAAGTCGATACAGAAAGCCACTCCAGCTCCATAAATGCACAGAGTATGGTCCATACTGTATACTGCACGGAGGACATTTCTTATCCCCTGGAGGCTGGCGTTAAGGAACAAGCGGTCGAGACGCTCGTTGGGATGTCGTTGGGATGTCGTTGGAACTTGGGACGTCGTTTGGACCCTTAAAAATAACCTATGATGTATTTTCATCGAGTAAACATCCCTTCTAGTAACTCCACCAAATCCCTAGTAGGGAGAGGCTAGAACTTAGAAGGAATGAGCATCGGTTGACCTTCTAGGTTAAGGGAAGGGAGGAATAATAAAACGTATAATAATCGGAGCATCTCGGCATATTGAGCTCTTGAAGATGTGGAGATTGGACATTTCAATAATACGAACACTGCAGTGCATGAGAGAGTGAGTACTCGAGTATCCATATCATCTCATCCAACAATGTGGACGTTCATTATCAATCATGTGCAGTGCGACGATGAGATTTGTAAGCCACAATCAATACTTTTTGCTTGTGCTTCTTGTTCAACTGTAGATATATTGCTGATTGTAGAAATTGTTGATCTACTCTAAGCCTTAAGCTTTTGAGGTTACCTACGTGGTTGTCTATCACATCGCATCGCAGTAGTGTACCTAGGTAGGCTGTGTAGCACAACAACTTCACCGGTAAGGTAAGGCGAATCCCGATGTCGGGTCGAGGTTTAATTTTAGCCTATCACTGTATCACTAGATTAGCTGATATAATTCAAAACTCGATAAAGGGTCCAACGGGCCAACCTCTTACTCGATCATTACTCCATCAAAACGAATGAGTAAAGAGAAGTCCAGTCTCGCCAAATGTATATGCATGTATGACTTTGAAATTCATCAATGTCGTACGAATCATTGCCTATCTTAGGTTGTTTTGGGATGACCTCGAGTATTGTTCGCGACAGTGAGGCCATCTTCGCATGAACCCGTTTCACTTGAGCCGAAATGGTTGGGAGGCATCGACATCGACATCGTCATCGTCATCGTGACGGGTATGGACTTCCAAGGTTGCCTTTGATCGGTTGACTTGAAGGCTGCGGAACTCTGAGAAGTACCTACATAACAGCGTTTGTCTGCTCACTATAGCGAGCCAATGGTTAACTTTATAAGAAATTGTAAATGTTTGTATCCTCAAACGCAAACAAACCAACAGCCAAGGGAACAACTGCAATCGCAAAATAAGTAGTTTAAAAACTGATTGAAATATGGATTGTAAGAAATTTTCACTCTTGTAAGGGAGATGGAGGAGTCGCAATATACCACACCAATCACGTATAATGGCTAGGGCAACTGCAAGCCAAGCGTTCTTGCCGCATAAGCTGCGACGACTGCATACCATGATGATCAGAAGTAGGAGTTTCTTTTTCACAAACTTTCAACTACCCCAATTCATCAACTCTCATGGTGCATTACACTGTGCCTACGAATGCAAGGGACTTCATGTGCGATTTGAAATCTTTCGTGCATCTTTTCCGGTCACATTTGTTTCCTAGTTGTCAAACAACGTCCACCATGAAGCTGGATCAAATATCAATTATCGAAATATTGGAAGGATTGAAAACCGGTCATTTCTCAAGTGAAGATCTTGTCAGAGTTAGTTGATGGCTATAAGACTTCTTTTTCACATCACTAACGACGATGAAGACGTACATCAAACGTATTGAGCAAGTCAATTCTACCCTTCACGTCGTCAGTGAAATAAATAAAGACGCTATAAAAATTGCCAAAGAAAAGGATGAGGAAAGGTCACGCGGTTCAGTTCGAGGACGTCTTCATGGAGTGCCAATCTTAATCAAGAATTTATTTTTCACAACTGATGATGGACTTAAAACCACCTGTAAGTTCTAATTTATCCGGTTTAGGATATAAATTTACTTCATGAAGTTGGCTGCACCGGATTTCTTGAAGCAATCTCAAGTACCGAAGCAACAACAGTCACCAAGCTCCATGAGCAAGGTGCAATCATACTGGGAACAGCAAATGCTTCTCAATGGGCAAATTTCCGACCTGCTCCTGGTTGGTCTGCTGTAGGCGGACGATGCCTGGGTACCTATCATAAAAATCAATTTCCTCAAGGTTCATCTTCCGGCAGTGCTGTGGGAGCTGCTTTGGGACTTTGTGCTGCTGCTCTAGGTTCAGAAGTTTGTCATTCTCTGATGCTTGTGAATTACGAGGACTAACTGTTGAGAGTATAGACTTCTGGAAGTATAATATTGCCCGCGCAGAAATCTGCTATAGTGGGGATTAAACCAACGGTAGGATTAACTTCGAGATATGGAATGTATAGTGCTAGTGTTAGTCAGGACACTGTGGGAGTTTTGGCGAGGAGTGTTAAGGATGCCGCACTTGTGTTGACTGTGATATCAGGTACGTGTTTTGATCAATCCAATTGCTTTCACTGAAATCAGGAAGGTGAGGATGAAAAGGATCCTGTCACAATTTCGGATCCTCGAGATGCGATATCACCCAGGAAGCCAAAAGGAATCCCGGATTTCACAAGGGTGTGCAACAATCCAAGACTGGATGGCATACGAATAGCAGTAAGAAACAAAAATCAACTTTGAATCGCAAACATACTGATGAATTATTAGGTACCCCGCCACTTGTGCAAAAACGTTGATCTCACCACCACTCACCTCTTCAACAACGCAATCAACGAAATGAAAACCCTAGGAGCAATAGTCATTGATCCAGCTTCATACTCCAAATTTGACGCCGATAGATCTTCTTGTACTGGTGATGAATATGATCTCGCCTTACGAGTAGACATTTATCACAGTATCTTCACCATTCCCCACCATATCAACATCCATTTACTCACATGCCACAGACATGGAGAAAACCCTCTCACAATTCTCTACCAACCCCCACTTCCTATACACCCTCTCCGATATAATATCCTACACCATTGCCACGCCCGCCGAAGAAGCATCTGCACGTGGTTACTCATTCTTCGCATCTTGTTTAGAAGCTGGTAAAACTTATTCTCGCGACAGTGAAGACTACCAAAACTCCAAGGCCGAGAGAGAATACATGGGAAGACAGATACCAAAGTTACTGGAGAAGTTTGAATGTGATATGATTATTTTACCGACGAATTTATCATACGAACCGGCGGATGTGGGAGGGAACCCGGTGATTAGTGTACCGATGGGATTTTATCCTGAGGGGACCGAGGTGGTTTTGAAAAATGGCATGGTAGATGTTGGGCCGGGAATTCCGTGAGTCTTCTTCCATTTGATGCTTTGGTTTTCTGTCGGAGAATGAGACTGATTATTTGGTGATAGGATTGGAATTTGTTTTATTGGAAGAAGATGGGATGATGAAAAGTTAATCGGTGCTGCTTATGCGTATGAACTTGCTACGAGGTGGAGAGAGAAGGGGAAGATGGTGGTTAGTTGTGATGTTGAATTACCTGTACGAGTATCGAGATGTAGAAGCGAAGGGGGAGGGGAATTGGGCGCGTAGATTTATGGCATCGAACTTGCTTCTCATGAAATGAATGATGTAGTCAGTCTAGTGGATCATTGAATCCTTGAATCATTGCATCGTCATCGAAATTGGGGTTGGGAAAGTTCAATATCACATATCCATATCCATATCCTTCCTTTGATTAATAGCACCATTGGGGTTGGCGGTAAGAAATCAAAGTTGACAATGAAAAATAGTCGAACGATAATGAGAAGATTTGAGGATGGTGAGGATGGTAGAAAGAAGCGGACTGCAGATGAGAGTGATGTTTGATAGTAAAAGAAACTTCTTGAGTATTCTGGGTTGAAATCGAGTGGTTTCTTATTTTACTTTTACTTATTAGTTGTAAAGTTGTAAAGATGATTTTCTTGGCGTTGTGAGGTATGAAGATTGAGGATTGAAGAGGGTTGAGGATTGAAGAGGATGGAAGGGATGTTCATATACCTGCTAGGTAGGTATTGACTATGTATGTTTACTCGTATCTTTTTGGAGAGTCTTTTTCTCTGTATGGTTGCTGTTTAAACTGGGTTTGGAGGAAGGGTTTGGAGGGTATATCGACTCTGGGCTTTACTTTAAAATCTATCTTCACCATCTTCACCTCGTTTACCCCATTCTCCTCATCCTCATTCACTTAATTTACCCCATTCCCCTCATTCCCCTCTATCCATACGCATCTTTTTCCTACCGAGCCTGCCGTCCGCGGATTTCTTTCTTTACAAACTCCAAACTCCAATCAACGCAAACGCAAACGCTTCTTCCTCTTCCCGATATTCTCATATTTATTATTTGATCACTACAATGACGGATAACAAGAAGAACAAGCGTAAGGCCAGCATGAAAGCTTCTGTCTGCAAGAAAGCCAAGATGACTGGCGAAAAGGTTGGGCTCTGTCAGAATGGGCTGTGATGATGATGCATATTGGTTTTTGGATGATATTGAGGTGATAGTAATAGCAATGTTTAGGAATAGTAATAGTAATAGCAATAGTAATAGTAATAGCAATATTAATAGTAATAAAGAGTAACCAACAGCGTGAAAATTTATCGACAGTACATAGGTTTTAATTTGAAAAGGCAGTTGAGAATGCTAGCTGGTATCTTATAAGGCGCATATTACTCTCAGGAGGTAGTGCCTCTATAAGAATCAATCAAATTCTCACATCACAATATGGAATCTAGAAGCGATCCATGCAATTGGGAAGTGCAGGTGTATGGATTTTACACTATTATGTGTAGGATTTGGGTGGTTTATTAGTTTGGATGGTTATATAGATGGGAAGTTGGAGGAGAGGATGGGAGAGGAGATGAGAGGAGAGGAGAGGATAGGATAGGATAAGGTGAGATGAGATGATTTGATAGGGCATTTCGTGTTCGAGTTAATGGGGGTATGTAATTACTTCCAAGTTTTGTCTAGATATTCACTGGATTACTAAGTTAGGTAATAAGAGGTCATGAATCATGATTTCCTCCCATGGGTGTGGATTACATTACGCAAATCTCTGCTTTCCATTCATTATATCTCTTTCAGTCAAACAATCCCGGCACCAAGCACTTCAAACACTCGGAGCATCAATACCTAGGTACCCCGGCCTCCATATATATAGTTATATGAAGAACCCAATTTTCCTTCCAAGAACAATATCTTTCTCTACCTAGGTACAGGTCGTCGCTGCCATTGTTTAGAGTGTCGGGGGGTGCGATGTATTCTTTTTTTGGATATTCATGGATGGGATTTTGTAGGTTGGGGTTTAGCGGGGTGGTTTTTGGTGTAGGTTTGGGTTTGGTGGGAGGTGGTATAAGATTGATGGAGGTGATGGGGGTGATGGGGGTGGTTTTAATGATGATGGTAGTGAGGGGTGGGTGGGTATATGGCAATGAAGTGAGGGTTGAACATAATGCATGACGACAAGAATACGGATTCGTATTGAACGGGGGTCAGATTAGCGAGGTGTTGAGGGGAGATTGTCATCATCAAGATCAATAATCGAGATGGATATATAAAGTATAATCTACCTCCCTGCACGTCCCAATAGTTCCCAATATTCGACGCAAATACCCTTGCTTAATCGACTACCATTATGTTACATATATACATTCACTTCGGTCCCGATGTAGTCTTTCATTCGGGTGGATTTCTTCTTGGGATTTATAGGCGCTTCTAAGGGGACCCCTCCTTTGCTTCGACTCTAGGTCATGTATCACACTCAATTGTGCATGGGATCTACGGTATACATTCGCTCACTAAACCACCCAGTAGCCTACGAGTGCGTTGGTAGTCTACTGTGTGTAAGTATTCACGTATTCTAGAAATTTGATCCGATCCAGCAAACTATGGCATTGAACATCTCGAAGCTTGTGAAGGGATTCTTTCTCTACGGCTTTTCAAAGGTAGTAGATAGAACGTGAGATTCCGGTGTTAATTTACCGATATTATGGGCAATTCGTGGGGGACGTCTCGGGTATGATATTTGTCTGATACGTATAATTACCTATGAAACCTATGAAACGATGATAGACAATTTATATAATATCTGTTTGGGAAGGGGAGGATGGGAGTAATAGTAGATGAGACGATAGAGAGTACAAATGGGAACGATATTGAGAATCACCTGTATCCTATCTGATAGAGATTGAGCGAGATATTTATCCGAAAGCATTTTGTGTGAATCCACGTAGTGCACAAGTGTTGAGGATAGGTAAACTTTTATATCACGCGCAGTGTTTCATTCCCATAACCGTTCGTTTGCTTGACCTTTTCTTGGTGTTTTTTCTTCAGAGTATGTATGATGAGAGATGAGGATTCCATGGGTGTTTATTTATATATTGATAAATTTCGCTTTTAGCATATGTAGGTATGTGGATAGTAGATGGTAGATGGGAGATAGAAAAGCTTCGGAAGGAGTTAGAGTGAATTATATCTCGGAGTAAGCAATGGTAGACTCATGCTGAGATTGAGATACATGTGATGAGATTCCGACATAATTTCGCTAGAGATTTTAGATGTCGACCTCTTTTTTTTTCTCTCGTGACCTTTGTGTATGCGGCTAATGTAGAAAGTAAAGTTCACTGCGGAAGAACTACTCTTTGTTTGATTAGCTTTTGCGCGATTCAAGCAAACTTCCATCCGCATTAGAATATCACATCCCCTTTGTTAACATTCCATTACCATTCACTTCACCATATACCATTCTGATATCCACCATGGCTCAAGAACCATTAAATTTCTCCCAATTCCCATTCCTCCCCACAGAACTCCGCCTCCAAATCTGGTCCAACCTCCTCCCACCTCCTCGAATCATCCAAATATCACCCCGACCAAACCCTTATTCCTCCCCCCTAGTCCCCATAACCAGACCGCCCATCCTCCTCTCCATAACCCACGAATCACGCACCCTAGCCCTCTCAACCTATACACTCCTCCCTATTCCCCACATACGTCTTCCTGTATCTCTATCCCACGATACACTCTACCTAAATCTCTCTCTCTCCCCCC
>NGKI01000015.1:702505-724114 GCA_002162615.1 Myriosclerotinia duriaeana | reverse complement strand
CAACTCCATCCCCATCCCCACCATCCTCTCCCTCCTCCACCACCTACCAATCCAAATCCTAGGACTCGATTCCCGCCATTGCCCACAACTCTGCACCGCCAATCTCCTCTCCATCCTAGCATCCATGCCTCAGTTACGAGAGGTAAAGCTGATTATTGAATATGGACGAGAATTTGAAGGGGCATTAGGGTTTCTAGATATACCAGAGTGGAGAAGGGATTTGGCAGAAAAGGCAGAGGGAACAGAGATGAAAATAAGGGAAGAGAGAAGGAAGTTGGGGGTTGTAGAAAGGGGAATGGGAGATGTGAAGGTGAGATGTGTGATATTGACAAAGGGGGGTGAAATGGTTTAATTGAGCTTTCGAGATGTTATATAGTTGATATCATTCGTTGTTAGGTTTAGATCTGGACATTAGAACGTCAGATCTTCGAAAGGCTCGAGAGTACAAAGATATAACACAATGTACACTTTGAAATTAGATACTGGGATATCGCATCTTGCGTTCCAACGAAACTGGCACTGTGTAAAGTGAAACAAACTTGGATCAATACAAAAACATTTCTAGCTGTGTCAAAAGTAGCAACTTTGACTGAATAGACATGCTTTGAAACTCGTTTCATCTCCCTCGTTCAATTAGATGCTAGTCAGGCCTAGCGCTGTACTGGCGAAAAATGTTCTACCACTTCCTACAATACAACTTCCAAGCAAGATATTATATACTCTTCCTCTCATACCACATGGTAGTAATCCTACAACGCCGTCCCAATGCATAACCGCCCATGTCTAAGTTTGTGGATCAAAAATTCCACAGGCACCATTCCCTCTTGGGCGGTATCATAGGCATAACACCCCCTGGAAAAGCCCCTGTTTGCCTGGCCTGTAAATATGCAGAAGTTGTTCTTTCATCAAAAGCTGCATTCGGTATTTCCGTGGTTGGGTTGGGCCCTGGATATCCTTTAATACACCATACTTTGAACCACTTGCCATTTATGTTGGTCCCTGGCTCCCCATCCTTATACACGACTGGTAATCCATTGAAAGACTCCAGAGTCTTTCCATCCCGATTCATTCTGATATAGCTCTCAGCGGGTGGGTGCTCTAAGGTATTAGCATTTGGCGGTCGGAAATTCGGGCTGAAAGTATTCGAATTGGAGCCACCTTGCGTAGAGGGCGCTCCAGCGATCATATTTAGATTACCAAAGATTTGTTGATTGCCAAACTGCTGTGCCTGTGATCCAGTGTTTGTAGCCTGACTTTGCATAACATTCATTGGCTGAGAGCTTGGAGCTCCGAAGGGATTTTTTGGCGCCGGAGAAGGAGCACCGAATGGTTGAGTACTTCCGCTATTAGAGCCAAAGGGATTTGTTGCAGGCGACTGACCAAAGGGATTGACTGGTGCTAATGGGTTTATGTTTTGTGCCATCGGATCGACTTGAGATTGCTGGGTTCCGGGAGGAAGAGGATTGGAACCAAACGCACCCAAAGGATTTGGGTTGGGTTGACCAAATGCGTTACTCGTACCACCGAAATTAGAAAAGCCTGGTTGCCCGGTATTCGCGCCACTGTTTGAGGGTGCACCAAATGGACTTGGTGGTTGTCCCAGGATTGATGGGTTTCCAAAGGCTCCTGCTCTTTGTTCTAGTTGTGAAGGCTGTCCGAAAGCAGTACCAAAAGCACTGGGGGGTTGACCCAGAGTTGATGGTTGGCCAAAACCTCCGGACGCTCCACCTTGCTGTGCAGCTCCAAAGCCTTGAGACGGTCCACCAAATGCACTGGAGTTCTGACTTGAAGGTTGCCCAAATACAGAACCATTTTGAGTGGGCGGCTGCCCAAATGTTGATGTGGTTGTTTGACTGGGTGTACCGAAAGCATTACTTCCTGAAGAAGGGCCGTTTCGCTGAACCCAAGGCGTGTGATCTGTGGAGGTGCCTTGCTGACAAAAATCATTCCTATTCGGATGCTTATTGTCGGCGGCGATAATATAGTTTATGGCGCCATCCAAATCATTCAGCGCATTCTGTATTTGTTGATCGGCTTCTTGCCATAGTCTCTCTGCATCTTGTATCTACAACCCATCAGCTTCCAATTGTCCAAACCCCAGGATTTCTAAACATACAGCTGGTTGAGCATTACCAGAAGCTGCCGCGATATAATGAAGAAGGCGCATTTCCTCAAAACTTTGCTCCCTCGTTGGTCCACCGAATAATTGCTCTGGCGCATGACGCCCAGGTCCGTACGCCGAAAGAATCCATTGCGGTTTGTCGGTCGTGAGGTCTTGCTTTATAGTTGCTTTATCGAGACTAAAAGGTACATGTTTTTCATTTCCTTTGGAGCATAGTAAGCTACTGTATTGATCATATATGCCGGGTAGACTTACCTCCTCGTTGTGTATTGTAGTTTCGTGAGTTTGAACTGGACTGGTTGGAAGGTTGATTTTGAAGGGGAGCGAAGCGATTGTTGAAGCCATTTCTATTAGAATTGGCATTTTGATCGGGATGTTCGAATCTGCAATCAACTTCCAAGCGTTAGCAGATTTCCATCTCTAAATCCGGGCGAGAATTGTACCTCCAAATTTGCAATGCCCTTGCTGCCAAAATCTACACACGACCATGGTTTATACGTGGAGACAATATAATGGGAGCCAGTCCTTAGATTACCAGAGCCTTAAAGGCCACACTTATGAAGTATTCATTTGAGATCACGCGGATTCAGAAACTTCATATCGTATTCATAAAAAAAGTGTGCATACAGCTGTGTTTGGTTGATGCGCAGGAATTTTTGAAGATGTCGCGTAGTCGCGTCCAGGTCGGTTGGTAACTCAGAAATTGATTTATCACAAGAGTGAAGGTGCGCGAAGTGAAATTTTACAGCAAAATGATATACAGTAATTATAATGTCATTCAAAACATCATGACTTATCATGACTCCCCAAATAACTCCATAACGCTATGTTGGTATCTTTGCAATATAGATAGATGTACAGATCCTCATCTTCTTTTTATACATCAATTCTTGGCCCAAGTCCTTCCTTCACAGCCATAGACAAACGCTCCCAATCCAGTCCTCCAATTGACCTTCCACCGACGCCTT
Source organism: Myriosclerotinia duriaeana (assembly GCA_002162615.1). Lineage (NCBI taxonomy): Eukaryota > Fungi > Ascomycota > Leotiomycetes > Helotiales > Sclerotiniaceae > Myriosclerotinia > Myriosclerotinia duriaeana. The sequence goes on along the minus strand of NGKI01000015.1, from coordinate 721,024 downwards.
TGAGTGATAGAGTCTCTGAGAATTTTCCAGTACCAATGCGTCGCATCATGATTGTATCTCGACCCTTTCTTATTGCCCTTCCTTCCCCGCGAAGTAAGTAATCCTCAAACCAAGCCTCTTCTTCTTGTGAGAATGGCAGATTTACCAGCTCGACACTGCGATCCGCGATAGTTTCTTGTGGAGAATTTTTGAGAACAGCTGCAATCAGTAATTCGAACATGTGTCTTTGCATGTATTGCGATTGTCCTCGTGAGAAGTAGAAGGCTTCTGTAACACTTGTTCTTGCGATAGCAGAAAACAGACTCTCCGTCGCTCGGGATGAAATCAAAGCTGGTTGTACGGTATGGTAGTATGCCAACGGAATAGCAAGATCTTCTGAGGAATGTAATACCAGAGCCTCTAATATTTCGTCCGCGAAGCTCGGTATCAAAGATGGATGGGTCACGTATTGAAGTGCCAACTACGAATAATCAGTTTCATACTGTCATTTATCTACGAACTTTGAATACAAAGGATCACGAACCTCAAAATCAAGTCGATCCAAATGCCAGAGACCCTTGATATAGATTTGGTAACTCTTGGGTAAAAACGACTTCTGTTCAAATGTAGTAGAGTAATCTCTACGTCCGGTTGGAGCGTCGAAGTCAAGCAATATGTAGTACAGTGCTGATAGTTTGTGATGATCCTCGCCGGTTGAATCGATGATGACTTTGTGTAGATTTCTAAGTTCATTATTTGATTTCGGCGGATAATATTTAACAGCTTGCGGATAAGTTAGTAAGAGATATACCATCTCAGTGATTTGTAGAAGCTCACGTCGACGAATTTCAAAATTCTTCAATAAAGTATCCACGAACAAGCCTTCAAGCTTCTTACGATTGCTCTCAATTTCCCGCACAGCATATTCATCGTACGAGCATTCCGGATCAAAGTCAAAGACTTCATCAAAATTCTGAAAGGTAAACATTTCGTAGCCGACTGCTGTGTTGTACCTCTTTCAATGTTTGCGATTAATAAGGAGAGGAGGATATGAAGGATATGAAATCATGATGCGACGATATTGATAGTAGATAAGAAGCTTATCTTAGCGCCGTTTGACTGTTTTGAAGTAAACAATGGCCCTCCCTCAGCAACATGCAAACAAGAAAAATCAACGAACTTCAGCAACAAATTTTACGCCCAAACGAACGATTGAATATATGACGCATCGCTAACAGGTATTTCGAACGATCCTGCGATTTTTTGTTTATTATGAAAGACTAATCTAAAGATCTAGATACCCTATATTCACAGCAATAACCCAATTTTCCCCGCGAACCCAAAAAAATAGCAACAGATATACTGAACCTCACTATGTCAGACTCACCAGTGCGGTCTTCGAGAAGGGCGGCTTCTCGCAGGAAAGTGGTAGTGGAATCATCAGACGAAGACGAAAACATGGAAGTGAAGGTCGAGGAAGATGACGAAGAGGAATTCACCCCCGCACCAAAGCGTACTCCACGCAAAGCCCCCCAGTCAAGGCGGAAGACAACAAATTCAGTTGCAGCTACACCTCGCGCAGGCGGTCGAGCGAAAAAGAGTATGGGAGCTGAGAACATTGAGTCTTCGGAAATGTTCGATCCTGACCAAACTGCAACCCCAGCATCAGAGTCGCCTACAAAAAAGGCTGCCCCGCGGAAGAGGAAGAGTGTGCTGCCCACCAGAAGCGCACGCAGCTCAATTGCACCTGAATCAGCCCCATATCTATCAACACCGAATGTATCGCAATCTCCTGAGCCATCCGAAATACATAACAGTACAGTTCTGGCTGATATCACGGAAAGGCCTGGGAATTTGGACAACCAAACATCGGCCGTTAAACCCATACGAGCAATGGACACAATCATGGAAAAGCCCATGGATATCGTCCTAAAGTCAAGAACCATGGCAGCTCCAGTGGTTGAAGATACTGGTCCAAAAGCTCGAATAGTCATCACGTATTTGATTCTTACAAATTTCAAGAGTTACGCTGGTCGTCAGGAAGTTGGCCCCTTCCATTCTTCTTTTTCTTCTGTCGTCGGACCTAACGGCTCCGGTAAATCCAATGTTATCGATTCTCTTCTTTTTGTATTCGGCTTCAGAGCTAGCAAAATGCGACAGGGCAAGATTTCCGCCTTGATTCACAATTCGGCTGCTTTCCCGGATTTGGACCATTGTGAGGTTGCTGTGCATTTCCAAGAAGTGATGGACCAGCCCGATGGTACACATCAAATTATTCCTGATTCTGATCTGGTAATATCACGCAGGGCATTCAAAAACAATGCCAGTAAATATTATATCAATGGGAAAGAGTCAAATTTCACCATTGTTACCACACTACTTCGTGACAGAGGCGTCGATTTGGATCATAAAAGATTCTTGATCCTTCAAGGTGAAGTCGAGTCGATTGCGCAAATGAAGCCAAAGGCTGCGAATGAGCACGATGATGGTCTTTTGGAATATCTGGAGGATATCATTGGTACATCCAAATACAAAACCCCTATCGAAGAATCCGCTACCGAAGTGGAAACGTTGAATGAAGTGTGTGTCGAGAAGAGTGGACGGGTTCAACATGTCGAGAAGGAGAAAAACGCTCTTGAAGATAAGAAAGATAAAGCGCTTGCTTATATCAGAGACGAAAACGAATTGACTATGAAGCAGGCGGCGCTGTATCAGGTCTATATTAATGAGTGCGGTGATAATTTGGCCGTTACAGAGGAGGCTATTGGTCAGATGCAGGCGCAGCTAGACGCAGAGATGGAAAAACATCAAGGCAACGAAGCAGGAATCAAGCAGCTCGAAAAGGAGTACAAAAAGGGCCAGAAAGAGTATGAGTCGGTCGAAAAGGACACGCAGGCAATCCTGAAGGAGATGGCAAACCTCGATCAAGAGCGAGTAAAGCTTGAAGAGAAGAGGAAATTCTTAACCAGCAAACAAAAGAAATTGGAAAAAACAATCAATACATCTGGTTCCGCTATTTCCGAAGCTCAGGCTACAATCGAGAAGTGTTCACAAGAAATCCAAGAATCTACCGCCGAGATAGCTGCAACTGAACAGAGAATGGCCGAGGAAGAGTCTGAGCTCGCTAATATCAGGGATAGTCTCAAGGGGAAAACCCAAAAATTTTCCGACCAAATTGCGGCTAAACAAAAGTCATTGGAGCCCTGGAATGAGAAAATTAATCAAAAGCAATCGGCTATTGCCGTAGCGGAGAGTGAGCTCGCAATTTTACATGAGAAGGCCAATGCAGGTGCTGTAGCACTGCGAGAAATTCAATCAAAGGTTCAGACCATAGAAGAAAGCCGGGAGGCTAAGCTCGAAGAACTTGAGCAATGCAAGAAGCAAAGAGCGAAGCTGGAAAAGGATGGTGCTCGTCTACAAGCTGAGCTAACGCAACTATCCCAAAAAGAGCCGGAATTTCGCTCTAAACTATCGGGAGCTCGTCAAAAAGCCGATGAAGCCCGTGCTAGTCTCTCGAATACTCAAACTCAAGGTAATGTGTTGACAGGGTTGATGAGACTTAAAGAGTCGGGTCGGATTGATGGTTTCCATGGCCGGCTTGGAAATTTGGGCACGATTGACCAGCAATTTGATATTGCAATTTCTACCGCTTGTGGAGCTCTGGATAATTTTGTCACGGATACAGTTGAGGCTGGTCAACAGTGTATTGAATATCTTCGAAAGACCAACCTTGGTAGAGGCAACTTCATGTGCTTGGATAAATTAGGGAATCGTGACCTTTCGCCAATTCAAACGCCGGAGAATGTCCCTCGTCTCTTCGATCTTATCAAACCAAAAGATGACAAGTTCAAACCGGCGTTTTATCATTCACTACAAAATACACTTGTGGCAAAAGACTTAGCACAAGCTAATCGTATCGCTTATGGGGCGAAACGATGGCGTGTGGTGACTCTGGATGGTCAATTGATTGACAAGTCAGGTACAATGTCTGGTGGTGGTAATACCGTAAAGAAGGGGTTGATGTCTTCGAAGCTTGTGGCTGAAGTCTCAAAAGAGCAAGTTTCGAAGTTGGAAGTAAACAGAGATGAGCTCGAACAAACTTTCCAAAAGTTCCAGGATCGCCAAAGGGACCTAGAAACGAGACTTAAGGATATCAATCATCAAATTCCACAACTAGACACGAAAATGCAAAAGCTTGGTCTAGAGGTAGAGAGTTCCGAAAGAAACCTGGCAGACGCCCAAAGACGTATCAAGGAATTGAGCAAGGAGCACCAGCCATCACAAACAGACGATAGTCGAGTCTCTGCACTTAACAAGGACATCGCAAAGCTCCAAAAAGATATCGAGAAACTGCATGCTGAAACAGCCAGCGTTGAGGAAGAGATCAAGGCTCTTCAAGACCGGATCATGCAGGTTGGTGGTGAGAAGCTTCGTGCTCAGCGTGCCATGGTAGAATCTTTGAAGGAGGAGATTGATACCCTCAGCCAGGCCATGTCAACAGCGGAAGTGACCAAAACCAAAGCTGAGAAACAACTCGTTAAGCACGAAAAGGATCATGCAAAGGCCACCAAAGAGATACAGGCTTCCATTGCGGATCTAGAAGCACTAGAGGAAGAGATTCAGAATCAAGGATCAAATGCTGAAGGATCGCAAGCCAGAGTTGACGAAGCTCAAGAGACTCTGAAGGAAAAAAAGAAGGAGCTCAATGATCTCAAGGCTGATCTTGATGAGAAAACTGCCGAACTCAATGAGATTCGTGCAATCGAAATTGAGATGCGCAACAAGCTTGAAGAGAACCACAAAGTGTTGTCTGAAAACCAAAAGCGACTAAGATATTGGGAAGAAAAATTGGGAAAACTTTCTTTGCAGAACGTCGGTGACCTTGGCGAAGAGGTTGAACAGGAAGAACTTCCTACCTTTACCAGAGACGAACTCGCCGATATGAGCAAGGAGGCATTGAAAGGCGAGATTGCAATTCTAGAGGAGAAAACTCAGAATGTAAATGTTGAGTTAGGTGTTCTTGCAGAATATCGTCGAAGAGTCGAAGAACATGCTGCAAGGAACCAAGACTTACAGAGTGCCGTGGCTCAGCGAGATACGGCCAAGAAACGCTGCGATGATTTAAGGCGCTTGCGTCTTGAAGGCTTCATGGAAGGGTTTAGTACGATTTCCCTTCGGCTTAAAGAGATGTACCAAATGATCACAATGGGAGGAAATGCCGAATTGGAGCTGGTGGACTCGCTAGATCCATTCTCGGAAGGAATTTTATTCAGTGTGATGCCACCAAAAAAGTCTTGGAAGAATATTTCAAACTTGAGTGGTGGTGAAAAGACATTGAGCAGTTTGGCATTGGTATTTGCTTTGCATCACTATAAGCCAACGCCCTTGTATGTAATGGACGAGATTGATGCTGCTCTGGATTTTAGAAATGTAAGTTCAATAAATCCACCGCGTCGGTCGGATTTACCTCTCTGACATACCCAGGTTTCTATTGTAGCATCTTACATCAAAGAACGAACCAAAAACGCACAATTCATTGTTATCTCTCTGCGGAACAACATGTTCGAACTCGCGAGTAGATTGGTTGGAGTGTATAAGGTCAACCATATGACGAAGAGTGTAACGATCGAGAACAAGGATTACATTACGGGTCGAGCATGATATGGGATATTATTGCTGTGTTTTCTCATTGCTTTTTTGGAGTTGGGTAAAGGATGTGGGATGTATCGGATGTATCACGATTATTAATGAGATCATGCTTTCCGTTTTCTACTCATTTCAACATTATTATCACAGAAGGAAATCCCTCCAATACGACATGCACATCGCCATCTACCTAAGCTCTTATTACGAATCCTGAAACTTCTTGCGCTCATAACTTCGAGAGAGATCTCGGACATTAGGTAAGCTACTGAAGTCTAGCCGCTTCAGGCTATTGTCGATCTAAAGCACCCTCACGCACAGTTCCCCACAAAATTAAACGCTTTGTGACATCAATCAGGATATGATCAACAGGCCAAGTCAACGGCATCGTTTTCTTGGTATGGTCAGTTCCATTTTTAGTTGAATGTGGACTGACGGAGCCGGGGAGATAAGCTTGAATGTCAGGGTCCTTTTGATCATGGTGCGATGATATGTAGGTTTGACCGTCTCTCATTCTTGCTCCTCGTTTCGCCCTCTCACATTCATAATTTCACCTTCCAATATATTTGTTACTCTCAAGTCAAGATGGGAAGCATGTCTAAAAAGCCAGAATTCGTTCTTGTACCTGGAGCGTGGCATGGTCCAGAAGCTGTATGTTCTCTTGACAACCCAATCCCAATAATATGTGTATTAGGATGCAGGAGCATTGGCAGTCATTTCTGTTGTCAAGCTCGATGATTTTTTAAGAGAGCTCGCGTTCCTATCTTGAATATGTTTCCCTTTATCGTCTGACATTTTTTCCCCCAAAGTTCAAACCAACAACAGATATCCTCGAAGCGAGGGGTTATAAAGTGCACGGCATCTCTCTAAAATCCGTTGGTGCATCTCCTCATTTGAAAGATTTTCAGCCAGATGTCGAATTAATCCGGTAACTATCTGCTTTCTTTCTTCCTTTGCATATCTTTCTCAATACCTAACAGCGTCTCTAATGTTGTCCACCAAGAAACAAAATCGATACCCTCCTTTCCACATCCACCCCGATAATTCTCGCCTACCACTCCTATGGTGGAACCGTCGGCTCCGAAGCTTTAGCCCCCTACCTCACGACTCTCCCCTCCGGCACCACCCCCTCATCTTCTTTCGGTCTCATCCGCCGTCTAGTATACATCGCCGCCTTCTGTCTCCCCAGTTCCAACTCCCTCATGAGCGCCCTCGATAATAAACCTCTCCCCTGGTTCTCCATTTCCGATGATTCCAAAGCAGTAACGTGCTCAGATCCGTATGAAATCTTTTATAATGATATTAAACGAGATGAAGCAGAGAAATATGTGGCCATGTTGAGGGAACATAGCTATGGAACTTTATTTTCGATGGTTGAGGCAGAGCCTTGGAGGAAGATTCCGAGTACATATGTGGTCTGTGAGAAAGATAATGCCCTTCATTTAAAGGGACAGCTGGGCATGATTGAGAGGGCGCAAGGGATTGCTGAAGGGAGTCAGTATATTTATTTTCTTTATAAAATATTTTCCTTTCTGTCATATGCCACCAAAGGATCGGGGCAACATAAAAAATTTGCAAACTAGGGCTGCCAGCCTGGTCTGCGATGTGAATATCTCAACGCTCTCCCCCATCCCATTGTCCATTACTTTTTTTCAACAATGCCCACTTCCATTTTTGTTTCCCATCCTCTTTCTCTCGTAATTGTTCAAACTCATCCTCAAGGAAAGAAGAAATTAACGAAGGAAAAACCACCAGGCTTCGATACAATCGAACGAATAAATGCGGGCCACAGTCCATTTATAAGCCAACCAGAATGGTTAGCCGAGAAGTTGATTAAAGCGGCTGAGGCTTCTGTATGAAATTGCCTATCTGGTGGTAATAAGATGGAAGATGTGATACATAGTATGGCTGTTGATGATATCTTTGGTATGTGTTTTCACGAGGAGAAAGAGGAAATGGTTATCCAAATCCAGATATTGAAACATCGGATTACCACACCCATTTATAGACATCGTCCGTTTAGCTTTATGATTAAAGAGTTCGACATAGTATTATTGTCAAATCCTCCACAATTTACTTTAATATGCTTTCCTCGTTGCATTTTGATCGTCGTCGGGCAGTACCGTTGGCTGTTCGATTCTTCAGTGAGTCACTGTGAGTGTGCCCCTCCCCCACTTTGCAGGAGTAGATTTAGATGCCCTTCAAGCCAAGCTTTTGAGTCATAAGCGAAATCATACCCTGTAGCCTCTCCAAGGTTGCTTCGGGTGAGATCCTTAAGGGTTTAAAGTCGGTTCCCGGTGAGCTTTATAAATCGTTGAAATTGCCGATGACCTTTTCCACGTCTACTCCCGGTGAGCTTTTCATAGGTACACCTTTCAACATCGTCAACATAATCACTAAAGGTAACAAGGTCAACTTTCGTGCTTGCTCTATCTTGCAGCTTTTACAATCATATTGGGAACGGGGTGGCCGTTAGCAATTTCCATGGTAACACTGCCAGGGTTGGGTAAAATGTAGGGTATACCCAGGGTAACCCGGCGTCTTACCTAGGAACACATTATATACTTTTCCCTTATAGGGTAGGCCAGCTACCTATTTATGTTTGATTGGGTACCTGGGGTAATATAATAAAAACCCTACTCGTACCTGTACTTACAGGTTTGAAGTGAGCACCTAGCTAGACTTCTCTGCAAGCATGACGAGAGTTCTCACAAGTAGAGGTATTGCATAGCATAAGTCATAATTCAATATATTGTAGATATAGTGAATCAAGTTTATTGACTAAATGGGATCCTGGGACAGTATTAAAAGCATCATAAAGTTAGAAGATACTATTTTAGGCCAACCGTGAACCAATTCTATAACGTACCGTAATCAATAGACATTTAATCATACTCACATCCTTCCGACCATGGCACCATGCGAATCCAATCACTTTGAAGTAGTTTATTAAGCTTCAGAGCTTTCAACGGAAAACTTGAGATGATTGTCTTAATTAGCTATCTAATGGTGTAAAAACCGTATGCTCAAATTCTCCCTGAAAGGAGAGTGGGTGGTAGGCAGTTCTTTAGTTACAATGTATCTTTAGTTGGCGTAAGGGTACTCTATATATCTAGCCAATCTTGTTTCTGAAAAACATAAGTAGATGGAATATCAATCGCTCATTTTTCAAACCTGATATCCAATGAGAACCCTCAGTTCTAGGAATCTTTTTTCTCTTATACAGAGTGGTCATAAGTAGCTACTATACAATACTCAATAACAGATTTGTAATATTAAAGGGGTTACATTATAGGACGTGGTATGGAGACAAAACAAACTACAAACTTACCTGTTTGAACACACTTCTCTTTCAGTCTCCAATGTTTCCATACACACAAGTTTCCAACATAGATTTCTAACGATCGGTTACGTATGTACCTATTACATTCTATATCCTCAAGCCACGATGACTTAATGTGTTCTTCTCCTTCCCGAATGTATATCATCATTAATCAAAGATATTGAAAGTAACTTAGCAAGCCACGCACTCGGAGCTTCAAAGTCGCGCCGTACGAGCCATGATCTAGATATTAATCTCATTTACTTTTCGGTTCCGGCGGTAAGTTGTAAAGATACTAAAGTCAAAGTCTAGAGATGATATCATTATGATAACGTATTAGTCTACGAAACAGTTTCTCCCAGCACAGCACAGAAAGCAATCCCTCCAGTAAACAAAATCCTTGGGCCCCTATAATGTAGAAAACAATGAAGTGAAAGTTCATATTTCAGACCTCAGCCAACACCCAAACGAGAATTCCTCCGCATCCACCTCGATGCTCTTCCATTTACGGGTTACTCCAAGCAAAGTATACCATCCCCTCGGAAAACCATATCTTGTGAATCTACCACTCAAAGTGATTTTCACGTAGGAGATGAAACGGCTTTGAACCTTTCACCTAGATACAAAACATTGTATTTTGATCCCCTTTTAAACTTTTACAAGACATTGTTCTCCGAGGAGATGGGAAAATAAGTCTAGATAACCAAAATGTCATCCATCGAATTCCATCCAACTTCCCAGATCAAAAATCATCCACCACGTCCACCCATCCGTCTAAATATCGGCAACAAAAGGAGAAAACTCTGAAAAGGTCAGGATCATGAGATGGCAGGGGCGAGAACCGAGAACCGAGAACCCCCGCGTCGAAAAAGTCTAATTCACAAAACCTAAATCTTAAAGTTAAAATCTTATCTCATCATGCTTCCAAGACCAATGCCATATGCCCCGGTTCGAATCACAAAACTTTATTATACAAGTACTGAACTCCGTACTCCGTACTGTACCATCTCTCCCTCTCAATCTAGATACTAATCTAGATTTGAAATAGTAATGGGGGTATAGGAGAGAGAGGGAGATATTATACAGTATCATAAACTATACAATGAAAATAATTCACAACAACATCTACATAGCTTTACTTTGAAAATAGTTCAGCCAGCCAACTCAACAACTCACAAAAATACAATTTCCAATTTAAATCCCTCAATTACCAGCCCATCTCAATCGCGCGCGATATCAAAACAGTGTGTACAACGCCCAGCATCCAGAATTTCTAATCCTGTGTCTTCAAAGATGGCTCAACATCGTCCTGAATCTTCTAGTGGCGGGTGTCGCAACCAGAGTAGTGCTATAGACGTAGCGTATTGAGAACGTGTTAGTGGTGCACAAGTCGGACTCGCGCGTACTATTATGCTCGTAGCAAACACAACCTTGCTGAAACTCTTGCAGAGTTGGACGACACTAGAAGTTTCTCTCGGAGCGATTGCTCGCTGGGGGACACTTGAAGACTACACCACGGTGTGGCCTGGAACTGGGAGCCCCCGAATTATGGCCCTCTAGAGGGGATATCGAGTTAAAGAAAATCACTGCATCTTACCTGTATATAGCCTCAGCGGGGTCTTTTTGAATGCCAATTAAATAGATCAATGCTTAGATCCGGCACAGTCGCTCTCCAAGACCTGAGCTTGAACATCACGTCAGGCCAAAATATCATCGTCTGTGGACGTGGAGGCAGATCCGTTGTTTTGCTCCACTGATTTTCCAAAGGCTCAGTCTCAATGTAGTAGCAAAAGTACCCTTATCTTGACACTTCTACGGTTTCTTGAATTGATATCTGGCCATGTTGAGCTAGCAGGTTTTGATATAAGGAAAGTCAGCCTAGAAGCTCTGCGACATCGATGCTTCATCACCATGTCACAAGATCCTTTCCTTTCATCGAACGAGGACCTAAGGGTTAATCTGGATCCAGATGCCTCACTATCAAACGAATCTTGGATTGCCTCGTTGGCAAAAATTGTCACACTTCCTGAAAGGCGCAACTGAAATGGACCAACTAATGGGAAGAGTGCCAATATTTGCCATTGATACCTCGTCGTACAACCAACATCCATTGCCCAATCCTGGACAAAAAACTCTCAATGTTTCTGGGATTTTCTATAGGACAAGGTCAGCTTGCACTCTACCGGGTGCTCGTCAAAGCTCAAACATTCCAGTGTTTCGATTGAAAGCCCGTCGTTCTATTAGACGAAGTCACTTCCTCCCTTGATCCTGCTACGGAGTCAATCATACACAGCATCATTGACGATGAATTTACTCAAAATGGGTATACGTTCATATGTGTTGCTCATAGAATTGAGGTGTTGGCAAAGCACACAGAGCTCGGGAGAGATACAGTAGTATTGCTGGGCAACGGTCGGTTGCAGGAAGCCATCACAGATCTGAATCTAACAACGTTGGAAAAGCTTGGTAGATTAGATTGAATGATAGATCGTTGTTATGATTGAATGATAGATCATTGTTATGCTTGAAAGTAGACTAAATATTCCTGTTCTGCGTGTGCCAAAGTATCATCAGTTTCAAAACTTTGTATATCTTCGATTCTTTCGCTTCAAGGACGTCTAATTTAGATTCGAAACTGTCTTTCCAAATGCCTGTTTTTGAAGCTCAAAAAGCTCAAAGGCATAAAATATCCAACTATCCGGATCCAACCTTTACGTTGAATGGCTGCCGGCTTGTAGCCGTAGCACTTATTCTCGATATCGGAGTTTGGGTATCGAGTCAGTAGCACATATCATCAAATACCCTATTGGAGGTAATCAAAGCAATGTAGAAGGCGGCTCTTGTAATGCACCATAATATCACTTGCCAATTGGAGGTTGGAGGTTGTCGAGAGCAAGACTTCGACCAGCTTTCATTTATTCAGAATACCCGTCATCGCGTATGCCATTTTCCTATCCTAATTCGAAGGATAGGTTAACCGAGGGGGGCCATTCACACCACTTGGCATTTGTGGTGTTAATAGACGTACTGGTTTGCTTTATAATGAACCGTATTCACTCGCCTACTGAGATGAGCAAATAAGTATTTCCATTTCGAGTTCAGCCGTTGTAGCTAGTAACCTTACACTCACGTTCATGACTGCTACAATTTTGTCAGTCGTGGCAGAGTTTCTTTTGACGGAGTGGATGCGGTGTAGTTTGCCGCGTTGCTGGGGTAACTTGATGTTTGGAGTTTTGCGGACGAGCTCCATCCAACATCAATAAACCAAACCTTTACATGGTTTTTAGATGTCGCAATACATCAACCCGACCAAGACTTGAATTGGTATAGAAATCTCCTTGAGGGAGAGGGCGAAACATTTGATTCTGTTAATACGGTTCTTTGCGTTCTCAATTTTGTCTGCATAATCGTTAATTCTGTTCCCGCCTTTCATATCTATTATTTACTTGGAAATCCTTGGATTGTGATAATGTCTGTAAGAGGTCGGTATTCCCGCACAAAACAACTTGATTTTACCCCAAGCTAACTTCCAAATAAGTCGTTGCAAGGATACGTCCTCTCCTCCCAAAGGAATTGGATAAAGATACCATCGTCCGCGCCGAGAGTAGTCAAGACAGCAAAACTTTCAATGTAGTCCGGATACCGAATCCCAAAAACGAGTCGGAAGAATTTAGCTTTACATTCAATGGCGTTTACGATATGGGTACATCACAAGAGGAACTGTTTACGAACGAGGTTGCGCCTACGCTGAAGTCGTTGTTTCAAGGACTTGATGTTACCCTATTTGCATATGGAGTTACGGGAACAGGGAAAACACACACAATGCGCGGTGGAACGAAGTTGGCAGACCGTGGAATTATTCCGAGATTATTGAGTGGTATTTATCGACGTGGTCGCAAGGTGGCTAAGGATTCGGGCGAAGAAACCTCTGTCACTGTTACGTTGTCTTATTACGAAATATATAACGACAAAGTCTTCGATCTATTCGAATCTCCGGACAAACGGTCCCTGGCTGGCCTACCTCTTCGAGAGAAGGATGGGAAAACAATAGTTGTTGGGCTATCGGAAAGGTCCTGCAATGATCTGAAGGAGTTTGAAAAGTTATATATAGAAGCCAACAACAACCGGAGCACAGCAGGAACTAAACTCAATGCGCAAAGTAGTCGAAGCCATGCCATTTTGATGGTCAAGGTAACACAGACCACTGGTGATGCGAGTTTGATCAGTACTGCATCCGCAATTGATTTAGCGGGTTCAGAGGACAACAGGAGAACGGATAATGGCAAGGAGAGAATGATTGAATCTGCAAGCATTAACAAAAGTTTGTTTGTTCTCAGTCAATGCATTGATGCTATTGGCAGAGGCGACAAGAGAATTCCCTATCGAGAATCCAAGATGACCCGAATTCTCAGTTTAGGCCAAAACAATGGTATCACTATAATGGTCTTGAATCTTGCGCCCTTGCGTTCCTACCATCTAGATACTTTGTCTTCCTTGAACGTAAGTTCGAGGGCAAAGAGAATAGAGGTCAGAGAGATTGAGAATGAAGTGGTGTTCACTCAACCACCCCGTAAAGTAGCCGGAGTCAGTATGCAACGCCAACCACTACGACCTATTACGAATTCACACAATACTGTCGTCAACCCAGCACAGAAGGCAGATAAACCTGCAAAAGCCTTTTCTGTATACACAGATAAAAGCAAGGCAACTGCAGTTCGGCCATCGACTAACACTCATGCACCCCGAAGGTCGAATTCGAATTCGAATTCGAATAAGAAAAGACCATCTGACGGGGTTATCGGTGCACGGGTCACCAAAATCGCTAGGCCTGCACCTTCTGGGTACAAATCATCCACAGCTGATATCTCAGCGGCGAAGATTGAGGAAATGGTTGAGCGCAAGGTCTCGGAAATCCTCGCCAACCGTGCCTTGGAGCAGACATCAAATTCGGCACCAGCTGAAATTAGTGAGGCGGTTCGGAAAAGACTGGAAGCATTGGAAAAGAAGGTTGATGAGAACTCGGCGGAAGATGCCACGAGATCTGAGGGCCTCAGATTTCTCCTCATGGCCAGACAGCACAAAGAGCGCGGTGAAGAAAGTAGCGCTCTGAAGATGTATGAGTGAGTTTTACCCAGCCCCTTCAGTCCATCCCAAGTGAGTTTTACTAATCGCACTCCAGAATGGCACTTCCTTTCTTCCCGGGTCAGGAGAAATTACTGAAGAAGATTGAGCATCTCAAGGCCAAAATCCAAGCAAAGAATACTGGTGTAGCGACTAAGAATTCGGCACCAGTAGAAACAGAAAGACGAAAGCCTACTGCTCCGTTCTTACAGCTGCCAACACCCGCCAGTTCGTTTCAACAAGACGAGGAGGAAGCACGACCCGTGTCACGAAAGTTCTCAGAACCAGATGCCGAGTACGATGCGTCTTTCGTACATCAGGAGGAGCACTACGAAGATGACGATAGCTTTTCATATAGAGCCACCAAGTCCAAAAAGTCGAAGTCCAAGCCGACAACCAAATTACGTGTATTCAATGATGAGGCATCTATTGGACCGTTAGATCCCCCCACACCTCGAACAAGGCATTTGTTGGATATTGTCAACTCTAGAGACGTTGCTATGATCCGGGGCCTTTGCGGGGTAGGTCCCAAGAAGGCTAGAGATGTGGTTGAATTTCTAGAGCTACAGAATGAAGATGAGGGTGGTCAGATTAAGACTTTACAGCAGCTCAGAGCAGTACCGGGATTAGGAAGCAAAACAGTAGAACGGGCGTATGAAGGGATTGCGTTGTTGGTGTAAACTTTTATGACAATTTGCATTTTGAAAGTAGGGAATGTCATTGCATAGACGGCCCTGTTGGAGCGGCATTTGTTGGAGTTTTTGTGGACAGGTTGTGAAGATTAGCGGGCATTGTTCAAATGGAGTATTTGTCTATTGTTCGTTTTATGATAAGGATTATTAAACATGTTTTTTTTGCTTTGTGTCGTGGTGTGTTTTCTCCATGAAAATTGGACGTGAGATGAAGTTATTTGCACTAAAGTTAAATCCTCTCGATCTAGTGATTGGAACGGCAGCCGTTACAGCGCAATTATAGTAGATTTGTCTCATTCTCTTCATGACAATATGACAAGGAGGGAAAAAAGAAGAAGAGAGAGGAACGAAGAGGAACGAAGAGGAAAGGACTTTCCTGGGATGTATATACTCACGTGATGTTCCCCCCCCTCCAATGCCTTTGATTTTAAACAGACCTACCTACGGCGGAAGCGAATAACCTTGTAATAAGATGCCAAGAAAGAAGAAAGGATAAGAAGTGGCTGGAATTTAAGTATCTCGCCACCAGGAAGCTGAGCCACCACCAGGAAGCTGAGCCACAATCATTGAACGTATGGGGAGAGCTGCAGATGCGATGCGATGCGATGCGGCCCAGATTCGCCACAGTGGGGACTGGGTACTCACAGCTAGTACTGTATGCTATGTGCGACCTTAGGCAAACATCCTGCATAAAACAGCAGCACCACCCCATGGGGCCATGGCAGCTATCTGTGGCTCATAGATTTAGTCTGATATTACGAATGAATCGTGGCTTGAAAAAGTTGTGGTTGCAGGTTGCAGGAGGAGGGAAAAGAAAATTCGGAAGGGATCGGCACGCAGAAGTGCAGAACGGGTCTCGGAATCTCGGATAGGATACTTAATAGGTAGGGGCTATGATCGACACGTACCCTATTTTTTTTATTTTTCAAATACACAAATCGTCATTTAGTAAAAATGCCCGTCTGTATATATGTATTATTCTGAGGTTATAAAAATAATACAAAAATGCATTTGTAAAAACTCTATTCAGAATAATATATATATATATATATATATATATATTTTTTTTAAACAGCCACAGCCACAGGCCCACCCAGACGGGCAACCCCGCCTTATGCAAGTAACCCTTCCATTCCATCCCATCCCATCATATCCCATCACATCAGCGCCGCGCATAGGCGATCTCACATGCAAAAAAATCTGCAGGGACGTGTTTTCTCTGGGTTTACCTGTACTTAAAAACAGCGGTGGTGAGGGGTACACTATACAGTACACTATTACAGTAACAGTAACAGTAACAGTAGTGGCACCCGACAGTTCAGCTAGACATGGGTTTGGTCAATCCCACCCCAACTGAGAGGCTTATGCCGCTTAGGTAGGTAGGTATCGATTATTGTTCTTCGCTTCGAGATGGGGTTGAGAAGTTGAGAAGTTCTGAAGTCTGAAGTGACGGTCATTCTTTGACATCTCGAATTACAGAACAGAATCATAATAATAAATAACGATTAAAACAATTTCAATTCTTAATCTCCACCTGACTAAATAAATATAAATCATCGATTTTCATTGTTCAGGGATAGGATAGGATAGGGAAAAAGCGACGGGGAAAAAAAAGGTATCGTAAACGTGTTTACCTCGTAGAGTCGTCACCACTTCCCCAGCGTTCCCGCTGCCACCCATCATACATCATACATCATATGCGACGGATAGTAGTACTGTAGTACACTCGTTCGTCTCTCTCACCTTACTCGTAGGAACGGCACCCGTACCCGTGCGTGCTAGTGCGGACCCTAAGGTTCTTCCAAGTTCCCTCGCGGAAGCAGCGGGTGGCGAATTGGAAATTGGAATTGGAATAATGGGATGGAATAATGGGATGGGAATTGGGAATTGGAATGGAGTGGGAACTTGGAAGAGCATTCATTGCCTGATAAGGCTGGCAGGCTGCTAGGGGTGTACATTGTACACAGACGGATGATCGGCAAGATATATATATACCTTATAGGGAATGGGGGGTATATATGTTCGATATATAACCACTTTAGTATATATAACGGATGTAAAGTTTAAAGAGGTTATACAATGGATGTAAAATCGAAGTTATAGTAGCTTTCTAATTTGTAGCAATATAAGCTAGTTGAGGTTGATAAGCTAGTTATACTTTAGATTTAAGGTTGAAACTGGTTATATTCAATAAAATGTAGAGGTTACAATTAAAAAAGCAAGGGCTACAATGAAAAATGCAGGGATTCTAAGCTACTTCTTTTTCTCTAGCTTAATAATATCATTTAGCTGTGTAACTTTCGTGAGGCAATGTATAAAATTTATGCTACGCTAGTGGCGCTTATTTGCCATTGCTGTATAGTTTCAAAACTACTACATTTAATTTTTTAAAATGTAGAAAACATAGAAAACCTTAAAATTTTATTTTGGTAGTTTCGAAGAGTAGTGTACAGGGGGGTATGCTAGTAAGTACTCTGATTGGTTGAAACGCTTTTAGAAACTCTGAATAACTTCAAATTTTATGATGACTAATATAGATGACTAATCTATATCTTTTTTGAAACTGTTGAGGTGCTTGCAACTATAGGTATTTTTCATCCGTTTTGAGCTATTATCCACGCTATGATAGCTTAATTTTGAATTAGTTGAAGTGATTAGAACTATACAAAATCTTTTAAAAAGCGGATATAGGACAAATACACAACGGATATAAATCACTTCTAATTTCTATTAGGTATATAGGTAGGTAGGGAGTAGGTATCTTACAATGTATATACTAGGTAGTACTACATACACGATGAGATGAGATGGTGATTCGACATGGCATTTTGTGAAAATGCATGTTTCGCATTACCCCCTGTTCTCGATTCGCGGCATGGGGGCTTGCGCCTCATGAATCTCTTTGCTCTCTCGCTCTCTCTCTCTCACGAATCTCTTCGATGGGATGATGGGATGGGATAGTATAGTATGATGGGATAGTATGATTACTACCTAGGTATACGATGTCTCTCCCCTCCGCTTCCTTCGCATGCACGCGCTCCCGATCGCGCAAATAAATTATAATGAATGAATGCGTCAAGACTCAAGAGTCGGTTTAATAATAATAATAATAAATGATAATAAAAATCCCGCGCCGAGCACGAGCACAACCTTGGAAGTACAAGGTGGCTGGTGTGGAACTGGGACCTGGGTAACTTGTAAGGGTTGATTGATGACGCCATGACGCAAAATCTTAAAATCGTTTGCCGCAGGCAGACGCTACTTGGGCCTTCAACTTGATGGTTCGACTTGATGGTTCTTTGGTTGGTTGATTCTTCAGTTGTTGAAGATTGGTGATGCATGATGAATTTCTTTGATGAATGTGATGGATTTGATTGTTTGGGTTGGTATTGGTATTTAGGATGGATAGAAATAAATCAAAACTCATCGAGTTTAGCCAAACCAGCCCTTCCCTTCCATACCAACATGCAATCAATCATCTAGATGATGAAGAGCACTGGGCAGCGCAAGGTAGAGAGAGAGAGTTACCCAAATAAACAAACAAACAAACAAACAGCAGTAGATTTGACAATAGCCAGTCATCCAGCCATCCATCCATCCCCATCTATCTAATAATCCCCCAAGCAAAAGCAAACCCTACAGCTACAAACTACGAAGTACAGCTAGGAGTGACGTGACGGCCCTAAACGTAAAGCATCACCTTTGAGCCTCTTGAGTCTTGGCCTTTCATATAAGCTTTGTAAAGGGAGTGGAGGGGGGGGG
>NGKI01000015.1:664577-680427 GCA_002162615.1 Myriosclerotinia duriaeana | reverse complement strand
TGAATGTATAAAAATCTGATGTATTGTTATGTTGGTTTATATTCTTTTTTAATATTAATACATATATATATATATGTATATATATATATATATATTGAACCAAACACATCCACGTACTATTTTCCAAGTAAATAGATATTGGATCTTAGATGTTAACTTATCATTTGAAGTATTGGTATCGTGGCATCGTGGCACAGTAGTCTGTTTATAATTCCTAGTGATTTTCTTATGTAGTAAGTGGGTAATGAATAGTGTTATGGATGTATCAGGTCTTGGGTACCATTTCGAGTTGTTAAATAAATTGAACCTCCCTACCTACCTACCTACCTATGTATTGAGTGTTTCGGCTACGGAGAGCTAGGCGAGGTACGCGGGAGCGGGAGCGCGATTGTTTAGGAGAGCTTCGGGTAGGGTGGGATTTTTTTATTGGATTGAGTGCGACGGATAGGTAGGTAGATTTATGTTCAGAGGAGACTCGGTAGGTTACTCTTTAATGTTACCCTTTAGTACATCGTTTGACCAACCCAACGAGCGTATTGTTTCGAATCCCTCAGGCTGTAAGTATTAGACAAACAAGAATCGTCGTCAGAATTTCAGCCATACGGAATTTAAAATGCTAGAGAAGACCCCCGCCCGGGCCTCTAGCTCTAGAAATTTAAGTTGCCTAGAGGTGCGGAGATGGACCTTTGGCACAACATAGATTACAATCACACAGACTGGTAGGGACATCGCGAGCCATTTCTGGGCGATGAAATGAACAACGATTTGTATAAAAAGCTTGAAGATTTCTGCGCGTGTTAGGATTCTCGGAACCATTTTAGGATGTGAAGTGCGTTGATGGTCTTGCGAGCTGCAATAGTTTGAAGTTCTGATGGTAATTGCTTGCCTATTATTTGAATATCTGGAATGAATCTGTAAATTCTTAGTTTTCATCGAACCATTCAAACATAAACTAGTACCTATTCAAAATTGATCCATTGTCGGTTTGGGAAAAATATGACAAAGGCGCGCTAGCAAACATCAGCTTCTCCTAAATCATCATATTATCTTTTATGGGATAATAGCAGCTAATCTCGCCACGATATGTAAAAGCCGTTCATGTAAGGTCAACCCAGATTGCGGCGCTAATCATAGAAGAAAGATCCTATTAGACGTTCAACGGCAATAGGTAAATGGAAGTTTACGAGGAACCTACCACATCTGAAAACTTGTTGTGAATCACTACATAAACGATAGAAATGGAAACCCAGTAGAACACAGCATTGTTACCTCTAGAGTTGGTCCATAGCTGTAAGTTCCATTGAGGTATGGTGATGAAAAAGGCGTATGTATCCGTGCAAGTGATAAGGAGAAGAAGATTCTTCGAGCCAACAAATCGCAGATAGTATCTTACACTCACGTCAGATACATTCTCACTGCTGGGGAAGAAAAGGAGGTTACCATACAAAGCGGAGTCTCCGCTCTGCCTTGCAAGGTCTACTTCAGCTTCGTCTTTTGCTCGGCCGTGGGCGCTAAGTCTATCAAAAGCCGTCGAAAATACAGCATTATCTTTAGCCGGAATTCCAGAAATAGGGACCATCCAGAGCCACGATATGATCTGCAGATTAAAAGTATTGACCTATTACACAGGAAGAAACTGCACTAAAGAATGGACAAGGATAAAGTACAAGAGTTGAAACTAGAACAACAGTAGTATTCAACCGCCACTTTAGACCTGTGGACACAAACCGCTTAAAGTGTCATCCAGCAGAAGAAGTATGTCAGATCTTGCAAATAATGCACGTGCAATCCCTATCGATGTTAAGTCACTCCATACTTGTCGTTTCAGAGTACATACAACACGCTGTCTCTGGCCTCCAGACAAGTTGAGCCCCCTGCTGCAAATCTGTGTTTGATCTCCATCGATTAAGGAGTCAGAATCATGAGCGAGACAACATTTTTCTATTACAGTATGGTACTATTTTTCATGATCCTGCGTAGTAGAATCGTCGATGTCTCTAGATACGTAAATAGCCCTCTTTAATAGTGCCGCTTGGCAACCAAGGTCTTTGGGTACAGTATGCTATCTGTCTTGTTGTTAGGGAGATTTCTCCACTGTCGGGAACTACTTCCCTAATTATAGCGCGCAACGAAGTGGATTTGTCGCTATCGGTAGGGCCAGAGACCACGAGGAACGATCCAGCTCGCAATTGAAAATGAAAGAATATTCCTTACAGGTGTGCGCAAACTTCTGGTGAGCTCTGGATTGATGATTGGAGACCATAGCAATTGATATGGTCAGTCAGTCCCCGGTGAGGTGTGAAAACCTCCCGATGAACACCATCAAATTCCTGGGTCATCGGTATGTATTTAAGTATAACATGACGAAGATTGGGATATTAACGCTGTTCAATCCATAAACTAAGATATAGCTGCCTCTGCTTTCCAAGACTTACTGTAAAGAGACGCTCATTGTTCTGGTGCCTTGAAAGCGGCCACACGCTAGAATTGGGATACCACACTGATCACATTCGGCAGGCCAGATCAAAAACAACTTTAAATACTAGACGTAATCCGTCATGGATGCGTTGACTGGACTGTATCAACAGAATCCGTAAGGCACCGCTTGGTTGGCCAGTAGATGATTAATCATGACTGTCTTAAAAATGCTTCTGCTGGGGTTTACTGACTTCCAGTAAAGCATATACATATACATATACATATAGACAGCCTGATATAAATACACTGACATCACGGAGAAGGTATGTAGTTGTACTCAGGTAAAATGCTGTAGATGATTCGCCAGCCCCTTGGATTATCCCCACCTATACCCCACTAAAATATTTTCTCACGAGCTTTTCACGTGCAATACATCTACATCTTATAATTTTCCAATCACTTTGAACTTCGAATCTCAACGTGACAATCTTTCTCGACAATAACACAGGACACAACCTTACTATACCTTCAAAAATGGATCCCAAAATGCCCAAAGCCGCGAAACCCAAGCGTCGCAAGAAGAGCCAGTCGAGAACTGAAGGTATGTATTCACATTTTCAACAAGACCTCACCGAGTTCTATATATTAACCCAATTCCAGTAACCTCCATATCCGACAGCGAAAGCGACACCGCCGTCAAATCCCAGACCCTCATGTCCAAGTCCCAACCCCCCGCCAGCTCATCCATCTCTAAACCCACACCAACACCCTCAATCAAAGCCAAAACCCCATCAGTAACCTACCCCCTCCTCTCCATTTCTGATACCAAACTCACCTACCTATCCTAGAAACCAACTCTAGTAAAAGATACAGCGCTTGTTGAAAAATTCACAGCGCATTATCTTCAGCGTGCTACGAATGAATTCTCGGAGGATTTGGATAAGATTCGTGAGGCGGAGGATTTTAACGGGAATGCGTTGCAGATTTTGGTGCATGCGCTGAAGCAGGGGACGGAGGTTTGGGGGGAGGAGGAGATGAGGAGGATTGTTGGGTAGGTTGTGAGTGCGTGTGGGGGGAGGTGGAGGGGGGGTTTTGGAAGGGGGGAGAAGGCAGTGAGTATGCATGGAGTAAGAGTCTCGTGAGTATAGAGATTCAAGGCTTAGTATATTTTGCGGGATATATAAATTTGGCGGGACTCGCAATTTGGGGCGAACGAATATCGTCATTTACGTAGACCTCATTGATGGCGTTACGGGTAATTAAAGGGGAAAGTCAAGAGTATTATTATAATCTTATTTTGAATCGGAAGACATTAACATGTACTCAATGGCATTACATATCATGGTTCACACCCTCACGAGGAATTGATTCATGGTACGTAGTATGATGGTTATGAAAAACTCGAATGCATGAACAGCGAGTGTAATATAATTTGACAATAATATTAGTATTTGCCATACTGTTTGCCGTATGCATAACTCTATACGAATTCCAACAAACTTCCTTCTAATCATTATCTCTTCTCCCTCCAAAGACCCTGTCGTGTGACCCTGATGAAGATGCCCACTACTAGGTACTTACTGCAGTAAGTTAGCTGTCAAACTCTCATCCACCATTTTGCGAGAGTTGTTGGAACAGTCCACGGAGTACAATCAAGACCTTCGGAGCGGATGTGTCGCATTGCTTGAGATATCAAGGACACCCGACAGTCTCTCGAACGCTGTTGATATCTGTTGACTGCTTATAATCTCATCTCATGCTCCGCTGGCAGGTAGTGGAAGAATGGCCAGTTTCTTCTCGATGATTTGCGCCAAAAATCGTGAAGGGATTCATGTTTCATAGTCAAGTCAAATTTCTATACTGAAGTTTCCTACATGTTCACCCTTCTCAAAATCACAAGTCACTTCAAAGTACCAAGGATATGTTTGCTTTGGAGTCTGCATAGCATTGAGTATTATCTAAAGTACTTCATAGCATGCAAGACACTATTCCTTCACATCCATATGTCTTTCGTAGATCATTTATTTGTTGGCATCATCGAAGATGTAGGTGAGGTGGCAACGTCCACAGTATTGACGGTCGTGCATGGCAGCCATGAAAACACCGGCACCACACTGAATAAAAAGTTAGAACCGTTTCATAATCATCAATCATCGAAAGATAACTTACGTCTGGAGTTGGGCACTCTCTGCGGAGACGCTCGATCTTTCCATCACCATCGACCTTGTAGTACTTCAATACAGCGAGCTTGGTCTTCTTGCGCTTGTGCTTGATCTTCTTTGGGGTGGTATAGACCTTCTTCTTACGCTTCTTACCACCACCACGGAGACGTAACACCAAGTGAAGAGTAGACTCCTTTTGGATGTTGTAATCGGAAAGGGTGCGACCATCTTCGAGTTGCTTTCCGGCGAAGATCAATCGCTGTTGGTCGGGTGGAATTCCCTCCTTGTCCTGGATCTTGGACTTGACATTGTCGATGGTGTCGGAAGACTCAACCTCGAGGGTGATGGTTTTGCCCGTGAGGGTCTTGACGAAGATCTGCATGACTGCCTTTGGAAGATGTTAGAAATTTCATTATATTCATATTAACCATATTAACCGTATATAAATATATTGATAACGTACCTGGACAATTGTTTAAATTGTCTTCCTAAGTGGTCTTGCTGAATTCAAAAAGAAAAGTTTAAGAGGAGAGGAGGTTGACGAAAAATGATTTCGAAAAATCCAGGTGGACGCGCTAAAACTCTTAGCTTAACGCTAAAGTCTCGCTTACAGATCACACAATTGGAATTATTGAAAGTTGTTTGGGAGTCAGAATTTCTATCCAACCTAAAACGTCAATCGCCAAACCAACAACCAAAGATTTGAACCAGTCGCCAATTCAGTAAGTTCGCAGATATAAATGAGTTGAAATATGGACAGAGTCTAATAATTAAATTTAGAATCAGCAAAAATGGTCAAGAAGCGCGCGTCCAAGTAGGAACCCCCTCAACTTTAGAATGATACGATCACGATTATCACGATCATCACGATTCTCATGATTTTCACGATTATCTACGAACATGATAGACATATTTGGGATTGGGAGGCTGATTGATTCTATTCTATAGTGGACGTAATAAGAAGGGTCGTGGTCACGTCAAGCCCATCAGATGCTCCAACTGCTCTAGATGTACCCCCAAGGACAAGGCGATAAAGAGATTTACCATCCGCAACATGGTTGAGTCCGCTGCCATTCGTATGTTTTCAATATTCCCGACATCTCTAGGAAGCTTGCAAAAAAACATGGATCGCAGAAAGATCTGGCGGATGAGATTTTGGGCTTTCTTGACTTTGTTAGAGATAGGCGCTAATATGTGTGTGATACAGGTGATATCTCAGAGGCATCTGTCTTCTCTGAGTATACAGTTCCCAAGATGTACCTCAAATTGCAATACTGTGTCTCTTGCGCCATTCACGGCAAGATTGTCCGGTATGTCCATGCTATGAGATGAATCCTTGGTCGAACTGCCAGCAGAATGGCCAATCAATTAGTTCACTCACAGCGTTGATTGGCGAAAGTCAAACAGCTCATGAAGAGCTCGCTGATGATTTACTGACTGATTGGCTCATCTGACTGGGAGTAAGTTGGCCCTTTATATGAACATGCGGACTGATTCTCTTTCTTTACAGAGTCCGATCCCGTGTTGGAAGACGCAACCGTCTCCCACCTCCCCGTGTTAGATACAACAAGGACGGAAAGAAGGTCAACCCAAACCAAGCCGCTGCTAAGGCTTAGAGTGCTTCAAGTTGGGAATGGGGGAGTTGTTGACTGGTTTTCGGGATACCTTTCGTCTTAGCCAGATTCCAATGCACAAAGCATTGCTTAGACAAATATGACCTCATTGACTGATGCTACCATCTTCAGATCTGAATCATTAAGTCTGTGTGATATTTCCATCAATACTTGCCTCAGTTAGACATCGACCAAATGTGCATTTGACGAAGTGTGTGCTATATTTTTCATTGCATTGGTCGGTAGGTTCGCAGCTTGGATTCGATTTACCAATAATAATCAATATCTCTTTCTCCCAAGGATATCCATCCATCTACTCTTATTAAAGTAGGTATTGTTCGGTGCGGTTAAGCGTCCCAATTGAGGTGGTTTTCCTCGGTAGCAAAAGCCTTAGGTTGGAGGCCGGTCCCCCAAAAGCGCCAGTTTCATGCTGGCTTCGTTTTGGGCATAAGAACTGGAGACCATCGCGCAGGTTCGAGATACCAGTTGATCATAATGTAATAATAACTTGAGTGTTATTAGGCACTGTGCTACCAATGTAACCAATTGACACAACGGCAGTGACTAGGTACTAGGTACATGACCAGTCTGACAGCATCATATCTGAGTACAAATTCGAATTTCTATCAGCTGCTCTCGATAATAATCCATGGATGTCTTGGGTAGTAATAGGAATTTCTGATACGCAATCGTAATATTGATATTAGGTGCATAAGGTCCATAAGGTCCATAGTAAATAAGCTTGTGATTGTCATGACATCGTAACTGAAAATACATGTCCATCGTGAAACCCTGATACAACCGATATGATACTGGTGTGGGGGAAAATTATGATTTCCATATAACTTCTACAGAGTCTTTAATTATGTACATATCTATAACATTATACATAGAATGAGGAGTCTAAATTTTACAACGCATGTCAGTCTTAGCTTCACATCAAACAAACATCCTCTCTACATCCACACTTCCACATCCCTCCTACTTAATCATTTGCCTCAACTCTTCTCAAAATGATCTGTCTCGCACTAGGATTGTCCAACAGATTCATATGCAACCTAGCTAGAACCCCTTCGCAATCCTCTCTACCCGCATAAATTTTCTCCGCTGCTTCGGATAAAGACATTCCGTCCTCATCTGCTGCCTCGATTGGTAAATTGAGTAACGCAATACCCTGCGTAAGTCGCGCCATCATGAATGTCGAGTTATTTAATGGTAGGTATGCGCCGATGACACTTTGGATACCTTTTAAATCTTGGGAGAAGCGGGCTGCGCCTAGGGTTGTGAAATCTTGTTTGAGGAGAACTTCGTTGAAGAGGAGGTCTTCGAGGGCGGTGATTGCTTGGCGCCAGATTCGCATGAATGCGGGGTACGAAATGGTCTTCTCGAGGTAGGCCAGTTTCTCTTTCATTATCTTGTGAGAATGTTAGTTTTAGGTTCAACGTATGAGATTAGAATAAACTTACCTGGAGAGGTTGATCGAGCTCGGCTGAAATTGTTAAGGAGGACGTGTAATATGCTACTTAGCTTGATTAGTAAAATATTCGTAGTATAAGAGAAGGTTTACTGACTAGATTGGGGATCTTGTCCGACTGTAGTCCATTGCGCCTGAGTGAGATAGGGCCTAAATAAAGCTGGAAATGGATATTTGATCGCTTGCTGCAGGAGATCTCCCGCGTTATTCCGTATCTTCTTGAAGCCGTGGATGGTTGTATCAAAAATTGATCCCTCGCCCGTGCCTAGCTTGAGAGAGGTAGATAATCTGAGCTGTGAACATGTATAAGAGCCAGCAATGGCACTTTCCGGATGCACGCCCTGTGCTCTCTCATCCAGCCGAGAGTATAATTCCACAAAAAACTAGACACATATCAGTACATTAGTATTGTATCAAGTCGTGGAGGTACTAACCTCGTCATTGCCAAGAGATTCCAGAGTCGTGATAATGTGATCCGCACTACCAAAAACCTTGCAAAGACTGACGAGCCCTGCCATTCCTTCGACAGCCTGTTGCTGTTCTTTGGTATAACCTTTCAAAGTACGGCCAACAGTTGAGGTTAGAGATATGTAAGCTTCCAGAGAATCGGCCAGCCGAATTTGATATCTATCAAGAACACTAATTTGAGTGTTGAGGAAGAATCGAACTCTATGTGATACTCTTCCTAGGTCTTTATATTGTGTTGTGATGGTCTTCAAAAGATCGGTAACCTTTGTAGCCCCAAAAGTAGTTTTGGTCTTCTTTGATTCATTGCTGTCGTAGTCAATAAGTCCATTGTCTTGAGATTGCATTATTTCTTCATATCTTTGGAGGGCGAATCTCTCCTCGGCCTCGAGCCAGGGGCCAAACCATTTGTCTAGGACATGCCAAGTCACGCCTACCCAACCAACCTCAGTGTTACCACCATCATACTTGTACTTATTCCGGACATTCTCATCCCAAATCATCAATTGCCCTATGAATTTACTCAAATGCGCGGAGTCGCGCTCGATATCCTTGAGAACAAGATCGGTTTTTTCTCTGACCAGTGGCAAGAGTGCAGTGATAAAGGCGGAAACAGGATCAACATAGAGTGAGTTCCCAGCCAGAGGACTACCTAGAAAGTGTGCCGCCAAAACTGGTCCTGCGTTATCTCGAAGATAGGACTCGTGGGTATCTACGATATCGAGGATCCAGTTCAGGTAGTATTCTCCGAGCTGTTTTCGTCAGAGTCTGTTTGTAAACGATGAATAGATACTTACATTACTACTAGCACTTGTAGGTGTGGTTCCCATAAAGTGATAACGAAACTTCAATCCAATATCCTTCACTAGAACAGCGAAAGGGAGAAGTATCAGAGGTTCTCGAGCCTCTCTAATTTCTGGGGCTTGTAAATCCAAAAGTCTCCCAAAACAGGTTTGCCATTCCCTAGAAACCTCAACCTCTAGATCTGGCCAATTCAGGGTTTTAAGTACATCCTGGAATTCGGTGACCATGATTTGTACCATTTGTATCCATAACTGCTCAGAGCTTTGTTCCACGTAAGAGACGAGATGAATGGCAGCACCCTCTGCGGAATCCTGAGCCGCTCGTAAAGCCATCGCAAGTTGTTTTAATCGTACGTATGGTTTCAGGGCCTGAGTAGGGTTGTCAGGTAAGTTTTGACGGGCTTCCTTGGTCATATCATCGACATCCTTCAACAGTTCAACATATGCTTGCGCCAGTTCAACCTGTCGTAGTCTCTCCATCGGCCCCTGTAAGCGTCGTACTGCTTCTTCTGGGGTAGCTGAAGATGTTACCATCATCATTCGTTCTCGTAAATCCTCTTGTTGTTGCTGAAATACTTGAGTTTGTTGGGCCATAGACGAAGTATGATTCGCGGCGGCTCTTTTGGCCTCTGCGAGCTTGGCTTTGGCATCTTTCAACTGCGAGACGTCCATGTCAGCTAGTTGTACGGAATCCACAGAGGTATCACAACTTACTTGCTCATCTAGCTGTTTTTTCTTCAGCTCCACGTTGTCTAATAAGCTTGATAGGCTGCCCAGGTCTGCGGTGATTTGGATTTTGTCGTTCAAATAATCTTCAACTCTAATATTTCTCTCACCGGCAGGTATGTCGGTATTTGGATCTAATAGGTATGCCATGGGACTGCGTTCCCGCTCTATTTGGAGCGACATATTCATTAATCCTGTTGTTTTATCAATTGGCAGGTGGTAGTTCACAGCAAATAAAGTGTCCTCAGTTACCTAACATTGAAATTTAGCGATCTCGCGTCTTCCAAAAGCGCCATTGTCTGGGGTCCCCTCATTGAAAGACGTCACTATTCTTCCGCTCGTGTTTGCGACACTAAACTACGCGACACACGAATTTCTTCTGTCTGTACTACAATTCAACGCGAGATGTTTTGTATTTTTGTATTCATAAGTATTTTCTGCTGCCCAGCAAAAGTTCATACAATGGCGAATCGATGACACTACTAAGCACATTCAAAAGTAATTAACCCCTACCATTCTCAGTTGAAGTGGCGAAACGCATTGCGATAATGGGGACACCTTCGAAGCGGAGGAAGCTCAACAATGATACTAAATCGACTGGTTCTCGAAATCTGGACTTCTTTTTTGGAAAGCAAAAGAAGGATGAACAAGGGTTACCACCTCCAGCGGTAGACAGTCCGTTGCGAAGAATTTCGGATGGCGCGGGTCCCCCTACATTGACAGACGAGCAACTAGCTAGACAATTACAAGAGGAATGGAATCGGGAACCAATTGGCACAAAAGAGGGGAGGGAAGATCCATTGGCAGAAATGCATGGGAGACTTTCGGAGGATTCAAGTTCTGTGGTCACTGCTACCAAACTCACCGACGAAGAGGCACCAAGTGATGGCATTCCCAGCCAGCCAGCCGTAAAGCCTGCTAAACCAAATACCAATAAGAACACCCTTTCATTACAATCGGCTGGCACAGCAGAAGATACAATTTCATCGAACATACCCTTTGATGAAAGCCCTTTAACCTTTCAACCTTCGAAATACGTGTCTGATCTCCAAAAACATTGGGCGGTAGAAGGAGGGGATGCGTCTTATGCTCTTCTCACGAGATGCTTTGTACTTATAAACAGTACCCAGAGCCGCATAAAGATAGTAGATACTTTAGTCAATTTACTAAGGGTCATTATAGAGGGTAACCCGGATTCTCTCCTACCTACTGTATGTCTGAGTCGTTTTTACAAGTCTATTATAAACAGAACATATCTATTCATACTCCGCCCATACATTATACCTTGGAGCCCCTCTGTGCACCATATCATATCCCTCATCTTTCACTAGTACTAATTTTAAATGTAGGTTTGGCTCGCGACGAATGCAATCTCTCCACCCTATATATCCCTTGAACTCGGCTTAGGAGGTTCGGCCATCTCAAAAGCACTGAAAAATGTGTGTGGGTTGGACGCTAGGTCATTGAAGACTTTGTATGACAAGCATGGCGATGCAGGCGATGTTGCTTTTGAGGCTAAGAAAAGACAAAGCTTTACTTTAAGAAAGCCGAAACCACTGACAATAAAAGGAGTATATCAATCTTTGGTCAAAATAGCTAAAACTCAAGGGACTGGCAGTAGCGAGATCAAGCAACGAGTTGTTGATCGGTTATTGCAGGACGCCAGGGGAGCCGAAGAGTCTCGGTATGTTGTCAGGACTCTTTGCCAACACGTAAGTCATCATTATATTTCTTCGCAATGTAAACCTACTCTTATTTGCAATAAAATGCGTGAAGCATCAATTATCATATCTATCTCTAACGCGAACTAACTTTCCTATCAGCTCCGTATCGGTGCCGTGAAAACTACCATGTTAATTGCTTTATCTCGAGCATTCCAGCTATCTAGGTCACCAGCTGCAGATTTTCCTCTCAAGTCACCACAAGAGCTAGCAAAACTTAAGAAAGAAGGTTTGGCTGAGGTTTGGTCTAAGGGCGAGGAAATTGTGAAAGCATGCTTTGCTAAGAGACCGAACTACAATGATCTCATACCAGTTCTACTTGAGATTGGGGTCTGCGAGGAGCTACTAATTAGATGCGGACTAGCCTTACATATCCCGCTACGTCCCATGTTAGGAAGCATTACTAGAGATCTTGCAGAGATGCTTACGAAACTTCAAGATCGAGATTTCAGTTGTGAATATAAGTACGATGGACAGCGAGCCCAAGTCCATTGTGATGAGACCGGGAGAGTATCAATATTTTCCAGGCATCTGGAACTTATGACTGACAAATATCCGGATCTGGTGGCATTGATACCGAAGATTCGTGGAGAAGGAGTGGACAGTTTTATCATGGAAGGCGAAGTCGTTTCTGTCGACCGGGAATCAGGTGACCTGAAAACTTTTCAATCATTGGCAAATCGAGCCAGAAAAGATGTGGCAATTGGAAGTGTTACGATTGATGTGTGCCTCTTCTCTTTCGATTTGATGTATCTGAATGGAGAATCACTTCTCAATCGACCCTTCAGAGAAAGACGAGAACTTCTTCGAGGTTTGTTCGTTGAGGTACCAAATCAATTCACGTGGGTCAAAAGTATCGATGCCACTTCTCAAGATTCAGAGATCGTCTTAGAATTCTTCAAAAGTGCTACAGAGCGAAAGTGCGAGGGAATCATGGTGAAGATTCTAGATAATTTACCTAGCACTAAAATCCCCGAATCCGAGGAACTAACAGAAGAGCTTGAGACCTCTGTTCTCCGGACGCCTCAGAAACAATCTAAAGGAAAGAAGAAATCTGGAGATAAAGAACCAGAGAAGAAAACCCGTCGGAAAGCTCTACTAGCTACTTACGAGCCCGATAAACGACTGGACTCTTGGCTTAAAGTGAAGAAAGACTATAGTGCGTCATTTGATACACTTGATTTGATACCTGTCGCTGCATGGCATGGCCAGGGACGCAAGGCAAAATTCTGGTCACCAATTCTCCTCGCGGTTCGCAATGATGAGACTGGTACTTTGGAAGCCGTGTGTAAGTGTATTTCGGGATTCAGTGACACATTCTACAAGGCCAATAAAGAATTTTACGCAGAGGGGGGCGAGCATGTACTTGGTGGAAAACCAAATTATGTCGATTATCGTGGAGGGAACCCCGATGTATGGTTCGAACCGCAAGAGGTTTGGGAGATGGCTTATGCAGATGTGACAATTAGTCCAGTGTATCGAGCGGCAATAGGTCTTGTTAGTGATGAAAAGGGATTGAGCTTGAGGTTTCCTAGATTCTTGAAGAAGAGAGAAGATAAATCTATAGAAGAGGCAAGCACGGGCGAATTTCTGGCTGGGTTGTGGAGGAAACAGGAGCAAAAGGTTGATGCCGGTAAGGATGGATTAGAGGGAATAGATGCGGAGGAGGATGAAGATGAGGGATGATTCAATAAATCACCGGAGCTAATCTACATGAGAGGAAGAAAGGCTTTCGAGAAGATACCATATCTGTTAGATAGATGCTGGAATCTCAATATTTACCTGCATCTCGCAGAAGTTGTTCCGGGCAAGAACAGGATATAATTCAATATCACTTGCAGCATTCCTTCTTAGCTTTAATCGTATGCTATATGTGCAAAAAGAACAACACTTTAAAAATATGAAGTCTTTTCGTTTCACTATATTTGGTGCGCATTTCTCCAAACCCACTTTATTTAGCACATCGTTGCTGAGCCAACATAAAGTCGGTCATAACCTCGGAGAAAAAAGAGATAACAACAAACATTTACATTCAATAATACTAGGTAATTTCAGGCTCAAATCGCATCAATTTTTATCACGACAGTATATGTTATGGCGAGACTTGTGGTTTATAGTAGTGATGAGGAGTTCCCGGATGTAAATGAGGTAATTCGAGGGAAGGCGGGAAGAAAAACAACTACAACATCGACGACATCACGAAAAGTATCAGGGGAAGCAACAAGGAAACCCGACCTGGGCGAACCAGCGAAAATCAATTCAAGGTCGGAGAAAATATCGATGATCTCGAGTTTCAAGGAGTTGGAGAACGATGAGATAGATGGATCTGGGAATGCAAAACCTAAAGCTAGGAAGCGAATATTAAAGCAGAATTCAGATAATCCGCTTTTAAAACCATTCAGTACGAGTACGAGTACGAAAAGATCAAGTGTAGAGCCCAGGAAAGCATCAGCTTCAAACTCTGCTCTTCCGATGCCAAAAGTTTTGGAAGAGGAGCCAAAGCGAAAAGTAGCAGCTCGGAGACCTAGGATACCGAATTTTAATGAGGAGCGAAAAGTAATGGCTCGGAAACCCATGGTATCGGATTCAGAAGAGGAAGAAGAGGAAGAAGAATCGGATGATCTATCTGATTTTATAGTGGATGACGACGATGATTCCGACGTGTTCAAGACACCACCAAAATCAACTCGGAAACTGGTTAGAGGTCGCAGGACAATAGTGGAGGGTTCAAGTGATACCGATACCGAAGAAGAAATCCTCCGCCAGCTCTTAGATAGGACCTCGATTAAGGACAAAGA
The DNA here is from genome assembly GCA_002162615.1 of Myriosclerotinia duriaeana. Classification (NCBI taxonomy): domain Eukaryota; kingdom Fungi; phylum Ascomycota; class Leotiomycetes; order Helotiales; family Sclerotiniaceae; genus Myriosclerotinia; species Myriosclerotinia duriaeana. The sequence goes on along the minus strand of NGKI01000015.1, from coordinate 666,247 downwards.
TACACACTCTGAAATTAAACCACCAGAGTTGAAACCTCCAAAGAGGAACGAGAAATCAGAGATTCGACCAGGAACATCCTCTAGTTTCGATGATAATGGAGCTGTTTTACGTTTGTAAGCACATAGACTACATATAATATAAACATGCTAACAAGTACAAGTTCCCCATCACCCCGAAAAGTATCCAAGGGAGTTCGACACTCAACACCCCCAGGAAGTCCTGAACTGAAACCTCGAGGACTCACATCACCAAAAAAGCTATCACGCATACCATCCACGCCACATCGTCCAAGTATGGATAGTTTCTGGTCACAAGATCTAGTCAACGATTGGAACGACCAATACTCCCCAATGAAAACCCTCCAACCTATTTCTAAGCCCAAAATCCAACCTCCATCTAACTCCGAAGGCACTCTCCTCTTCTCCAACAAGTCCAAACCTACTAAACCTCCCCGTCTCGACAAGGACTTCAAAAACGCCTTTTCCACAGCTAAACACACCATCGCCTCCGATTTCCTCGCTGAACTCGACTCCAAGATCACATCTGGTCGTATAGCCCAACTATCCGCCCCTACAGGCGGCGTCCAAATAATCTGGTCCAAAAAACTAAACACCACAGCCGGACGCGCAAACTGGAGACGCGAGACCATAAGACCTCCTCCGTTAACCACAGATTCCCAAGCAGTCCCCACCACATATCGTCACTACGCTTCCATCGAACTGGCCGAAAAGGTCATCGATGATGAAAACCGACTCCTGAATGTTCTTGCCCATGAATTTTGTCACCTGGCTAATTTCATGGTCTCGAACATCAAAACCAATCCGCACGGCAAGGAATTCAAAGCATGGGCCTCCAAATGCTCGGCCGAATTCGGGCATCGAGGTATCGAAGTCACGACTAAGCATAGCTACGAGATTGACTACAAATATGTGTGGGAATGCACGGAAACGGCATGTAAAACGCTGTTTAAACGACACTCGAAGAGTATTGATATACAGAGACATCGTTGTGGCGCGTGTAAGGGTGTTTTGGTACAGATTAGACCGGTGCCTAGGGGGAAGGCGGCGGGGAAGGGTGAGAATGAGTATCAGCTTTTTATGAAGGAGAATATGAAGAAAGTGAGGGAGGAGAACCCGGGGAGTCCGCAGAAGGATATCTTGGGATTGGTGGGGAAGAGGTATCAGGAGTTCAAGGCTAGTAAGGCTGCAAAGGCTGATGGGGAGAGAGTGGATGAGAAGGAGAGTTCGCTTGATTATGTGATTTGATATATCCATAGATCTTCATATTATATCAAAAAGAGATCCAAACGTAGGATTGAAACAATTGATTATCTCGAATAATGTTTGAATTATCAGGATGTGTAATCTTTGATGTTGAACGAATCTTGCTGAAAGTGAGATATCGATTATCATATCTAATTAGGGGAGTTCAATTGATAATAATCTACTCCATAGGTGACGATTTTTATCATATCGACCAATAGTAAGATCTTACATGAAGACTACAAATCCGGAGCATTTCCTTCGTCTATCCCATTAGCTCCCTGACCTTTCTCCATCCATTCAAACCCCCACTACCAAAGCCCCCCGTATTAATCACAAAACCAAACAACCCCCAGACAACCCTCTACCCTCCCACCCTTCTTCCTCGCCCTCCTTAACATCCTCTT
>NGKI01000015.1:631256-664503 GCA_002162615.1 Myriosclerotinia duriaeana | reverse complement strand
ACAACACACCCCCTCAACCACTTCCCCCCGCGTTCCAGATCATCACAATTCAGAACCTCCACCCCACTCTCCACCAGCACCCGCCACCATTCCTCATCATCGAGCGTTCCCCAATATCTCGGTATCAATCCCCTTTCCCTGACCTCTCGACACTCTTTCCTGATGATCCGAACTTGTTCTTTGGTCGGACCTTTCGACGTGGAAAATCGACCAATGGAAGTAGATAGATTAGCGGACACGTAGAGGGAATTGGACGGGTTTTGCGAATCCAGAAAATTGAAGAACCGAGCATCTTTGAATATTTCGATTCTTTCGTATCCGCATATTAAATCGAAATCGGCATCTCCGGTTCCGACGATGGTTAAGGGGCCGGGGATGAGTTTTTCGGTGCGAGTGTCGTAATAGGTAAGGAATCCTGCGTCTCGGAGGGGAGAGAGGAGGGAATGGAGGATGGAGATCCCATCGAGACCTGAAGAAACGGTTTTGTAGTCGATTGTGAGGTGGAGGGTTAGGTGTGGGTTTTCGTTCCAGACTCCTACTTTCTTTCTCGGATATCCTGCAGCTTTGTTTTGCTTAGTTAAAACCTCAAGAAGTGGATTTAAGTACAGAGCTGAGAGCGTCCGGGTAGGATCTAGTTCGGAAGTCTCGTGGCCGACGAGGAGATCGTTTGCTGGGATTTTCGGCGTACGGGAGAATGGGTTCCAGGAAGATGGATAGTGCGAAGCAGTGAAGCAGTCCGCTTCGATCGCTATACAGCCTGCCGCGAGAGCGGTGTAGAGAGGAATGGGTTGATGTTCGTCGTTATGGGACCAGCAGTTTATGGGGGTTATGGAGGTGGTAAAGTTAGGGTGCCAGTATGGCCCTGTGTGAGAGGTCGAGGAGGAGTTGTGATTGGAGATGATGTTTTTGATTCCAGGCTGAGAGCTTGACTCAGTGTTTGATATAGGAGCCATTTTGGATGGATGGATGGTTAATTGACTAGGAACTGGGAGGATATTAGGGTTGGTAATAAGGGGGGCAATGAAGAGTAGAGGACTTACATGAAGATATTATATGTAAAACTACAGAGATATGTTTGATAAATAGATGACAGCTAAATGACAGCTAAGTGATACAAGGTCAATATATACAAATTATCATCAAATCCAAAATGAAAGAGAATGAACAATCTTTAAATGACGTCTTTCACCAATATATTGCTTAAGCAACTTCCCATCTATTTGGGCGAGGTATTGTACAGATAGATATATAAGGAAACCAATTCTCACAACCAAGAGAAAAGACGACTTGAAATGATTATAAAGTCGGTCAGTATCTGCATTGATGTGTAACTTCCAATTCACAAATGGTTTCTTATGTATGCACGCACGAGGGAAAAAGATTGGATATCGAAAATCCGGTCAAATCTAGCCTTAAGCAAGCACATCATATTTGTGGGGTGGGCTCGGTCTCGAACTACCGGTACTCGAGCTACATACTCTCCCCTCCCCTAAGCAAGTGTTAAATTCTTAGGCGTACTGCAAGCTAAAAATTTAACCTTTGCTTAGGGGAGGGGAGAGTTGAATCAGCTCCCAGAACATCCCGTACTTCCGAACACATGAATAATTCCCGTAGGCCCGTAGGGTCCCCAAGGAATACCCTACCCGTAGAAAGCATAAATTTGACCTCAATCCAATCTAGAATTCTGGGGTGGAAAAAGAGAATTAAATCCGAAGGTGTTACCGCGGACATGGATTCGGGTCCATGACTCCATGTATTCCAAACGCCGCGCAAGTGGAAAAATATGCAAGGTACGGACACCTTGGCACCAACGTTGAGGGGTTGCTTGACCGTCTTTTTCGTGGCGGGATCGACTGTCCCGTGCGAATCAAGTTTTGCGTTGGCTGGGGAAAAGTGGAGACGAAAGTCAATTTTGAATTGTGGTTAGTGCCGGTGTGGGAATTGGAATTGGAGAATATTAAACGAGGGGTTAAAGGGGGTTAAAGAGAGAAGAGCGTGGAATATATATGTTTTGAGAATCATGTTGGTGGAATGTAAGTATTGGGGGGAAAAAAGCGCAAAATGAAATGTCGTGTTCTGAAGTGATTTGAATTGCAGGATAGATAGAAGGAATCCTACCACGTCATACACTTTTGGCTTGATTCCATTGTATTTGCAAATATTAGAAAAGTGTCGTTATTTTCATCATTGTTGTGTATCTGACGTTGTATCCATCCAAACATGTTTCCGAAATCCCAACATGTATCACGAATTTCAGTTCTCCCTCATCCCAACCTCATGAAATGTCTCAAATTGTTCCATAAATCAGAGTGCCAATCGTATAACTTTCCATCACTCATAGTCGTCATGATTACATATCCTTAACACATACTCACAATCCATCAGCGATCCCAAGCGCAATGGCCCCATCCACCGTCTCTAACCCCACAAATCCCCCTTCCTCATTCCTCCCCACCCCCTTCCTAGCTCTAATCAATTTGTATCCCCACCCATCATGTTTCTCTACAATTTCTACTCCTTTACCTTCCACTTCTATTTTTCCCGAAATCGTTTTTGCTTCAATGTTGCCAATCCAAGAGGAGGGATAGCACGCCTCTATTCTGCCAGAGGTGGTTTTGTGAGTTGAGTGAAAGGTGCGTAGTTTGCTTTCGTAGGGCTCAATGGAGGAGGGGCTGGACAAGGTGGTAGGATTGGGAACGTATGTGTGGTCGATTGCATCTTCGTGATAGCGGTCAGTAGCGGAAGGCAAAATGAACAGAGGGTCTAGCAATGTAACTTGTGTACTCCCACTAATCGAATACGTAGAAAATTCATGTCTCTGCCGCTCATCAGACGTCGTAGTTAAAACCGGTTTAACATTAAGTTGAATCCCACTGGAGCTTGTTTTGAAGGTACCTGTAGTACCAACGAAAAAGTCACCTTGGATGGCTCCAGAATAAGACGACACACGAGTGATGTATTCTCGCGGTTGAGTGGCTTGAGGTAGTTTAATGGGCGACCTTACTTCGATACTTCCAGAGGCAGTATATACTTCTAGCGTAGCAGGAGCAGGTGACGATTTGAGAACGGGCTTGGGGTATATGTCGACTCCTATCATTCCGGATTGGGATGATAGTTTCAGGAGATCGTATAGGGGATATGTACCCTCTATTCTGCCGGAGACAGTCTCGACGATGATGCGACGAGAATCAAATTGAGAATTCATTTGTGATTGAAACTCTGCTGCAGTGACTGGAGCGTAATCCGTAGACAGAGCTGAATGGTTGGGGAAATGAATATGCCCTGACACTGTTTTCAGTACGGCGTCGCCGGCAACTTTAACATTGGTATCATCGAATAATCGGATCGATAGTGTTACCAAGTTGAAAAAAACATTTGGGATCTTCAGATCTTCTGGTATCCAAGCAGTAATCTCAATTGAGATGCAAGGCCTGTCATGTGTACCTTGGTGTGCAAACCGAGGTGTGCTGATCTTGAGTGTTCCATCGTCCTCATTGAATGTCTTTCTTACAGATAGTCCTGAATCGCTCAGTTTAACGTCAACTGTAAAATATGCTTCTCTTTTCTTTGAACTTCTGGGCAAATTTCGAATTCGAACTTCTCCTGCGGTTGTCACTTCTCGCCCGTTATGGGGAAATTCTTGTTTATAGAATTCTTGAAGAACCACTAGTCCAGAGATATTTGGAATTTCGAACGTGGTTTGTTCTGACTTGGATATATGTTGACAGTATGGGCCACCATTATGAATGGGGCTGGGAAATTTAGGTCCTCCTCCCATATTTGGATTAGGGTGCTAATAGCATGATTAGCTTCTGATTAGCCACATTATATATGATGGCTATAGGGAAAAGATGTTGAAATGCAAGTGCATGGAAATGTTTGAAGGAAGTACCTCCCCATTTTCTCAGGTGAACTCACAGGTTTTCTTATGAACACTGCACTCAATATGGCAGCAACAATTGCAAGAACAAGGGCAATACCAAGAATTTTTGTTATTATCTCTCGTCGAAAGGATATATTTTTGGGTGTTCGATGTGGCCAAAGTGGAGTTCTCTCATTCATTTCAGGATCACCGGCAGGCCCTCCCATACTCCGAGGTCCTCTTGGTAAACTTTCTCCCGAGCGATGCTGTGAAATTGTATTGTAGTTTGCTGGCGTATGTTGTGCTTGTGCTGAGGCAGGAGAAGATCCACCGAAGCTATATAAGCTGGCGGAGGTTGAGCGAAGAACGGTTGATGTTGAGAGAATGAGTTGTCTATTTTATGGTATGATGACGCAGGAATCGAAGTGGAAATGGTTCGAGTATGCTGAGTTTGCTGAGTTGCATGAGCTGACGCATTCACGTGCGACTATATCTGCGGGGTCGAAGAAATCTCACCGTCTCTCGGAGACTCCTCCCGAGCCTTTGAGTTCTCCTCTCGCGAGAGTGCGGGGTCTACTACTATATTCTGGGGAATTTGATTCGAGTTGAAATAACCATCTGTTGGGTTGACGTCATCACTATTGTCTTCGTCTCTGTTGTTTTCATCTCTTGGGCTATACATGTTATCCGAGTGAGTGAGGCATGACTACCGGTACAGCGAATGATTATCACCACTTCTAAATTCTATGCGTAAGAAACATAGGCAGCAATCCGAAGTCGACAGTTTTGTGCATACTAGGTAGTTACACGCAAACAATATCCAATGATGGATGAAGTGCTACGCATCAAATCGATCAACATGATGAAGAAGATGCAAGACTGATTGGATAGATATGAGGAAACGATGCAACTTTGCAGAAGCTTTTCTGTACAAGGACCCGAGAGAAGCTTTCGATTAGAATAATTTGGCTGGGTGGCAGCGTGATGACTCAGCAACCTTGTCAGCACCGCCAGAGTTTCTTCTGTTTGGGGTTTATATATGAAGATACGACGCACCTTACAAGTTACAACAAATAATTCAAAATCACCACGTAAAGTAAGTTATTTGCATCAAATCACCAGGAAAACATGTACACTCAAATCTTTCAGATTCCTTGTAACGCTATCCTCGGGATATGTTATTGGACACGCTTTTGCTTTGACAACTCATTTCGTTCCCACCCACAGAACTGTACGATATTATGTTAGTAATGATGGGAAAAGGCGCCATAGACTGAGGAATTATGATCAGCGAGAATTTCCCACTTGCACCGGTTTCTAATGTATGAGACCAGCGATTGAAAACAAAACGCCCCAAATAACTATTTGGGGGCCACTGATTTATAAGGGTTGGATAGTTTCCACCTTCATGTCTCCATGTCACTTTGTCAAGATTTTTTTCTGGTCAAACGCACTAAAAGTAGGCAAGTCACGCAAGATCATAGTTGCTCTAGCCTATATTATACAAGAGAAAATATCTCCCATCCTTTGGTGCCTCCCAAATGACAGCGGCTTTGATAGCTTGATGTCTTAGCAGTGGGTGGCTTCAATATGCTCTTTAATCGCCTGCATTATCACGCGATTATTCTTCAGTCACTCCTTTATTTCAGAAGAGTTTGAAGAAGTCTCATGAACCCTACGAAAAAAAATCTACATCGTATTCTGGTAGCAAGTTCCTTTCGGCAGATTCGGATTTATCTCTCGTTCTTCTTCCTATCATATTCAAATGCTATATCCGTCCTGTAATACAAGTTATTGTTGGTTCCGAGGCTCTTCTGGCTACACATACATACTAGTGCTGATATGGCTGTTGGGTTTTCTAAACTTATCGTGGAAAATACCCGTGGGCTGACATAAGAGTTCTTAAATAGATTGCCACGAGGAGCCTCGAGGTATGGATAAGCTTAACTGCTATATCCAATGTAGGATGCTTACCCCCCTTGTTGCTGACCAAATACAGGGGGCCCTGAGCCATAGGTCCAATCACAAATGACATACTGTTTGTCACGGCGCACAAAGTTAATTACGCTTAACGGGCTATATGTAAGTTTAGTCCTTCTCTGACATAACACAGTCCTGGATTGTCAATTTGTCAGCCGCAGACCATTCTCCAACCCTATTTTGTAACAATGAACTCTATATATTGATTCTCCGTCCCAATAGATGGAAGTCGCGAGGTAGCGCCCAGTCTTTATATTTCAATCTTTTCCCGTTTCTTAACTAATACAGCAACATGTGGGCTGCTCAGTGTGCCAAGTTGTTATTTTTCCTCTATGTTAGTTTGGATGTAAATGCAACTCCAACCTCTGCGAGTACCGCGACCCTGAGTGCTCGGGACTCTGCCTCAACGGCGTGTGGTGACATTGTTAATAATGAAGGTATTGAAAGAAATACAGCATGTATTCATTTTGTCGCTGACGAAAGAACAGATACAGTTATATTCAACGCAAGTCTGGCCTTTGAATGTCTTAACAGCGTACCCTTTAATCCCGCTGTCGCCTCTCGTTTTCTCTCATATTATAATGATACTCTTCAATTTCAGAGCACACTGTCATACTTGAAGAATCCGCCGCCGAGCTATCAACAACCAGCTGTCGACCTTATAGCCGGATTGAACCGAATCCAAACCGCGATAGACGAGGGCATTTTCGCAAATCAATACGAATTTGAAGCTGCTTTGCAGACTTTGATTTACGCTGCACACGACGGTCACGTTGATTTATTAGCAGGGGCTTTGTCTGCGTTCAGCTTTGCAAGTCCAAGAGATTTGGTATCGCTATCATTAGATGGCCAGCAAACTCCGAAAACCTATCTTGCCGATGATCTTTTCGATAGTGACTTTTTTAGAACCTTCCAACCTTCTGCCATCAAGTCGATCAATGGTAAAGATGCTACCACTTATCTTTCTGACTTTGCTTCGGTAAACTCACAGGGAACTCTTGAGGCTCACGCAGACTGGAACCAGTTGATGCTAAGTGCGGCTCAAGATATTCAAGGATTCTTCAATGTGTTCAGTGGTGGTGCGACTTTCTACCCTGGCGATAATATTACTTTCTTACTGGAAAATGGGACCTCTTGGACCGAGAACTATCTGGCGATCTATGATAGCCCTGGCCCAACCGGTCCTCTTCAAACTGGAGGCGACTTCTACAATTTCTTTGTTTTGGGATTCTATCCTGCCTCATACGACCCGGATACAGATGACTCGGAAGATGATTCTAGTGATGATACTTCCATTGCATCTGCGACCACTTTAGCAGCTACTGCGCCAACTCCGACTGGCTGGAACAACACTGCCTACCCAGAGGTAGCCGATGTTGCCCAAGAAGACCTTGGAACATTTGGCGATGGAGTAGTTTCTGGTATGTTGTCTATCAAAATTTGCCCCCGATATCTTTTACCTCTATCGGCTACTCGTTCTAACAAAATAAAGGGTATTTCCTCAATTCTACGTCCACTTCTGTTCTAAGTATTCCGAGTTTCGATGTTGATGGGGATGCAGTCTTCAGCTTTCAACAAACGATTGCCCAGTTTATTAATCAGACACGGGCGGCTGGTCTCAAGAAGGTCGTAATTGATCTCCAACAAAATTATGGCGGACAATCCTTACTCGCGATTGATACTTTTAAACAATTCTTCCCCGATATCGACCCCTTTGCAGGTTCTCGCATGCGAGCTCATGCTTCTGCTGATGTGCTCGGTAGAACCTTGACCCCATACTGGGATAGCTTGGCCGAAGATGATCAGACTAAATATGTCATGGCCGCTGACGAATGGGTTGTTACCGATCGCATCAACGCTGATACTAATCACAACTTTACCAATTGGTTGGAGTTCTTTGGACCCAACTCATATAATGGTGATAACTTCACAAATATTGTAAGTCGATCTTATCTTCGACTGCCCCTACTGGCTCCCTTGGAATCCCATCTAACGATCACCAATAGCAACGATATGATCTATCTAATGCCATTTTTGATGCCTCGGGTACAGGACTAGATATCAGTGACGATTCCTATGCTGTCTATGGTTATGATGCTAACCCTGCACCTGCTGGAGCCAAGCCACCCTTCGCAGCAGAAGATATCATCGTTGTAGGCAAATTCCACAACTAACTTAGATAACAATCATCTAACTCATGCAGCTTTCCGACGGTATATGCCACTCTTCTTGCGCTCTCTTGATTGAAATGTTCCGACAAGTAAATATCAAAATCGTTGCAGTTGGGGGTACACCTTCCGCTGGCCCAATGCAAGCTCCATCTGGATCACGCGGTGCTCGGGACTACGACACTTTTACTCTTGATGCCAATATTGATTTCGCTCAACATCTTTTACAAAAGCAAAAATCACCAGATGCTACATTCCTTCCAAATCGAACCGAACAAAACAGTGTGTTTGTTTACTTTGCGGATATCAATCTCCGTGATCAAGTACGCAAAAACGAGGAGACTCCGCTACAATTCGCATATCAAGCCGCAGATTGTCGCATCTACTACACTCCAAATACCGTATACAACTATACAAATCTTTGGCAATACGCCGCCGATGCCATCTGGAAGAATTCCAGTTTGTGTGCCAAGGATTCAACAGGATATTCCTCAAAATCTGGTAATATCACCGATTTTACAGGCCCATCGTCCGGAAACACTGCCAAGAAGACCAATATTACAGACTATCTATCCCACCTTACCACCTCTCCTGTCGCAAATTTTATCCTCCAAGAGCTCAACGACGGTCTTCCAGCGGTCAACGAAGGCGCCTCTCGCAATGCCCCTGCATCCACCAAAGTTATCAAATGTACCAAAGATTCAGATTGCAAGGGTGGAAAGCTCTGCGTTAACGTTCCATCATGTGCTGGTGGCGCACCTGTCTCCCAGTGTTTAAGCAAATGTCCTCAAGCAGGAAGACAATGCGCTAAAACCAAGACTAAGTGTACGCCGCATAGCACAAATGGGAAATTGGGAAATCAGCATATTCACCAGAATATTTGTCCGCCAACTGGGAGTGCGGCCAAATGTGGCAGTCAGACGAAGTTGAAGACAATTAATGTTAATCAATGTGCTGGTTGTAGTAAATGATTGGGTTATTTATGGACTTAATGATGGTTGGGGGTGTGTGAATAAGGAGTCTTTGACGGAGAAATTTTGGATTTTTAAGCATTTTAATTTTTGTTTTGTATATACTGTATTGGAATTGCATATGTAATGGCGCTCAATTAGTATAATGCACGTAAATGATCGAGAGGGCTGGAATATTTGAAAAGCTTAATCATGGAACGCTAGACTTTCTGCGTGTACGATACTCGATTAACTTCATATTTATGCCATCCAGCGCATGAGGTTCTTTGAAGACCGGAAATGAGGACGAGGTCAGTGAGCTTCTGCGACAACACATACAGTAGCCCGACTACTCGGTATTCCCAGAAGCCCTCCCCTTGGCTGTGGGCACAGAGCTGACTACATCACATTCTGCTGCACGTCAGCAATGAGCCCCCAAGCGCCCTTATCCTGCATGCATCCTTTCCAGATCCTAGACTCACAAGGGCTTCTCACCGCATATATATTGTAGCCTCCCTCAGCCCTCATTGACATACGTAAGATCTCATCTGAACCATTCTTCTCTACTAATCGTATTTTCCAAACTCATTCGCAATACACGAGGCTCTTTCTCCCGAAAATACTGTGACCCATACTTATCAACTTATCATGCCGCCCGCCCCCAACACAATCTACTCCTCAATCCTCCCCTTCCCCTTCATCCGCCTCCTACATCTTGATTCCGGTCCGGACGAACCAATCCGCGTAACATTGCACGAAGTCAGTATTGAAAACCCACCCCCCTACGATTGTCTCTCCTACACCTGGTCAGACCCTCTCTACCACGCCCTCACACCCGAAGAAGAGATCCATCGCAGCAATGATATACGAGAACATCCTATCCTCTGTAATGGGCAAACCGTGCTGATTACCGAAAATTTGCTCCTTGCGCTCAGGGAATTTAGTAAAGATCATAATAAGGAGGAGAAGGTTGAGGATGGAAAATTTAAGAGGGAGAAACTTATCTGGATCGATGGGATTTGTATTAATCAGGATAGTGTTGAGGAGAGGAATATCCAGGTTGCTATGATGGGGGTGATCTATTCGAAATGTGCACAAGTCATTATCTGGCTCGGCGTCTCGGATTTCCATTCCCCGTACGCGATTGAAGTTATGAATATCCTTTCCAAGATCCCCGAGGAAAAGTATACTGGGTTTGAAATCACCGATCTAGAGGATTGGGACATGTATCCGCAATTGGGGATTGAAGAGGTGGAAAGTTGGAAGTGGTTGGAATATGCCGCGTTTTTACAACGAACGTGGTTTAGTCGTATATGGGTTGTTCAAGAAGCGTTCCTGCCGAGGAAAATCGTGGTGGTTTGTGGAAGTGATGTTATTGAATGGTCCGATATAACGGCGTGTGCGAAGATTCTCAGGGAAACCAGATTGGGAACTTTGTTGATGGAAATGTTGGTTGATACGGTGGATGATGCTGAGGGAACTATTTACGTGAATAATACATTGAACAATCAGTCTATCTTTCAAAGCATGAGAGAAATGGCTACACTTGGAAAAGAAGAAATGGGACGAGTTTTGGATCTGGAGAAACTCTTATACTATTCGAGATTCTTCGACTCCACGAATCCGAAGGATAAAATTTATGCAATCCGTGGTATTTGGGAAAGGGGGGGAAAGACGATACCGAAAGACATGACTCCGGATTATAAAAATGATCCAACGACGGCGAGTGTATATACTAGAGCGGCATGGGAAATGATATTCGAAACTAAAGATTTGAACATCCTTTCTCTAGTCGAAGATTACTCTCTCGCGACTCAGAATCCCAAATCCGTACGAGCGATTGGAAATCTCCCATCTTGGCTACCGGATTTTAGCTCGCCATCTTATCCGCAACCGCTAGCTGGAAACCCTCGACCACAACCGGGGAGTGAGAGATGGGATGCGAGTCCAGGTCTTCCCTTTGAAGTGCCGACTCTTCCACCATTGGCAGCGCGACATCTTCTTCCCATTACAGCTTATAAACTCGATATTGTTTTCGAGTCTGCAACCACTCAGGCAGAAATCATGGGTAATGATTTTGGATTCCACGCTGTACTAGGACTACTAGCAAACTATCCTGTCCAGGAAGATCCGCATGCCTACGAGAAGAATGAAACATATTTCGAAGCATTCTGGCGAACACTCATCAAAGATACTTTCCGCAAACTCCCCGCTAATGAAGACGCACGCCAAGCCCTCCAATATTTCATCGCAGTACGCGTCTCGGAATTGAGAATAGCATACAACTATGCCCTCTCAAACCACACTCCAGATCTATCAAATCTCCAGAAGATACACAGCACAACCAAAAAACTCATCGACACCCTATCTCAAAACCCGCTCAACAAATGCCTAATCCCCACGTGGAGCCATCTCGAAGAACTAATCAAGATAGCAGCAGAAGAGGATGTAACCGATCCGGAAAAAGCAAAGCTGGATAAAGATTATGGGGATTTTTACGAGGCGTTTCGAGTTGCGTATGCAGGAAGAAGAATGTTTAGGACGGTGAAAGGTTATTGGGGGATTGCGGCTCAGACGTTGGATACGGGAATGGGGGATGAGGTTTGGATCGTTGCGGGGAGCAAGGTACCGATGGTCTTAAGAAGGGTGGAGGGAAGTGGGAATAGAAGGTTGATTGGAGAGGCATATGTGCATGGGGTTATGAATGGAGAGGTTGCGGGTGTGGCGAGAGAGAATTTGAAAAGTTTGTTTTTGGAGTGAGTACTGGATATTTTGTCAATAAGGCGGGGGAGCGGATTAAGCACCCAAAATAATTATTAGCCTGTTGTCCTTTTTAGCTCAGAATTTTGATGAATAGATGGATTATCAGGAAGATAAGACTCAAAACTCCCTATGACATTGACAAACGTGACTTTTATACAAACTCCATTTGGCCCTATGTTTATAATCATAGAAATGTATGTCATTACGAAGAGAGGTAGTTTCATGAAGAATTTTTTTTTATTTTCATCTGTAAAGCTACGCATGCTAAAGATCTAAAGACCCACGATCCTAGACTTCGAAATGACTACCCAAAGAAGAATGAAGCCGAAGCCTCCGGACTACCATGAACAAAGTCTGATATCGAGAAATCGAAGATCGTTGAAGTAAATTAAAATATGTTGCCGGGATTGGTACAACCGTCCACTTGAAGTGGTGCTCAATCCGAAAAATAAACCGTAACCATGTATCTCATCCCTTGACCTCAAGTTTCCTTTCCACAAACAAACACCTACTCACTCCGAGACCAACTCCACTACATTACGGTAATCAGGATCATCTGATGGGAAGTAGGTAGAAGGATGATTTCGTTGAAAGCACCACGTGCTATCTCCTTCGTACTCCCATTCAGAAAGTGGATGCCATTTCTTGAAGTTTTTGTCGATTTCAGGCTTTTTCTTGAATGGGGACTCCCCTCGATGGCTAACGAATAATTTTATACGTGTCATCAAGCTTAATCCAGATGGGGCGGAAGGATTAGGCGGCGTGTCCCATTTCAATTCCTTCCACGAATTCGAGGAAGCCCATGTCTCTTTTCCGCATGCAATAAAGAATCCATCCAACCAGAAATCATCAAGTGACAATTCTGAACCGAGAAAGACAATCAGATCGATCCAAGGAAACTTTGGTCCATCTTCGCTTTCCGAGTCATCCGTGTCTTCGAAACCAGAGGAGAAGTACGTCTTTCCAGTCAAGCGAAGCTCTCGTAAAGTTGATGAGTGTGCCTGTAGAAATTCTCTGAAATCAATTGGTGACACAATCAAGTCATGAAAATGTACTGACTTCAGGTGCTCCCAATGGTGACTTATCAAGATCCCGTCGAACACCAAAGGCCAATTTATATCACCCATTGTATAGGTAGATTCACCGCGGATGCGTAGGCTCAATTTTCCCAATTTCGGCATACTGTCCAAAATATCGTAAATGAAGAGAATACATGGATGCTGGTAGCCAGGCTCCTCCGGTATGAGGACTCTTGCATCAAATTCCTCCATGCTATTGAACATGATAAGACGCGTGGCATTACTTTCAGAAACATCCCAATTTTGAAAGTTGGTTGGTAGTGATATCTTTTTGAGAGTACATGGCATATTAGGTAGCATGTCGAGGAGTTTGTAAAGGCCGTCTTCGTAGAAAGAAGTTCTTGAACTACTCAAGTTACTATATCCGTCTGGAAATGATTTGCTTAGCTGAACCATTGTGGAAAAGAATTGATAATCCTCGAGAACGTCCTCAATTTGAAGACTCGATAGGTTAGGTAAAGATTCAAGCCCGCGTCGCAACCAATTCTTTTCGTCCTGGCCCTTTTTGAGAGCGAACTCTTGGTGCTCCATGTGAGTAGAGAATCTGTCGTAAAATCCCTTTAATCTTGCCTCGGTGACTTGAAATGGCGAGTCCTCACCGAAAATCGCCTGAGGAACCAAGTCCTTCCAAATTTTGAAGTTGATTGGTAATTCACTGTTCTCAGTATTAGCCCGAATAAAGTTGAAAAATGGTGTATAAATCAAATATGGGGATTCGAACTATCAAAACGAGAGAATAGGAGTGAGACTAGTCTTACCTGCTGCCTTCTGCCTTCTTTTTAAGAGTTTCCAAGGCCAGATCAGGACAAAGCAATCTTCTATCATAGATAACCGATTTAACCAAGCCCCGAGTATTTTCATCCTCTGTGATATGCAAGAGCCTAGCAAAACTTCTATCATCGACATAAAGGAACACTGTTTCAAACAGAGCCACTTTCGCTGCAGAGCTGATCTTGCGACCCATGTATCAAATATTTTGGAGATCTTCTCGATCCAGACCCGAGACTATCTTAGCCAGGAGCTCCATTGGGAGCTTTCCGAAGGTATTTTCCGTCATGTTGTGAAGAATTCGTGGTTGTGAAAAATCTTTTAATTGTAATGTACCTGAGGGAGTCTATTTCTTACAGAGGTATAGACTCTTAGGTACTGAGATAGGACGGAGTCATGAGAAGAAAATCTCTGATGCAAAGTAAATGGTCACACAGCAGAAAAGTGTGCTGCGAAGTAAATATTTGGGCTTTGAGTAGTCAAGCTCGATCAATTTGTTGTGTTGGACGAAGGAGGAAGAGAGCCAGCTAAGAGCAAGAGGTCCTTATAAGCAAGATGGATGCGATACGGCCTGCCGCATAGGCCCAAAAACTAAGGCGTATTCAATACCTAGGTATGGAAGGTCTTTCGTTTCCAAGGTTTCTATACAGTCAGTCATCCTATTTGATTCACTGTTAGTCACCATAAGAAAGGCGGGATGTGTTACACATAGTGAATATCGAAAGGTAAGATCCCGCAAAAAAACTAACCTTATGGAGGAGAAGCATATCTCAACCAGAAAAATTAACTTACTACCCCTTTCATTCCGAAGATGACTTTTCAAGATATCTTACGTCAGAGAGTCATTTTGTTACTAAATTACTAGTCTCGCCTGAACATTGGGGAATATGATGGCTTTGCAGTCCTATTTTGATCTAGCAGAAAACTAACGCTATATATCATCGAGTCAAAGAAAACGCAAGGTGTGGATACAGAATACCGGAATGTACTTTACCACTGAGCAAAGATAAATATCAATTTTCCAAAAAGTACTCTAGTGAATCGTGGGCCAGAGAAAGTTATTAAACGCAATTGCTTCCCCATTACGAGATTAATTGATTGAACCTATTATAATGCCTAGCCTCCATTAGCAGTAGTTCTGGTTCGTGGAACCATATTAGAAAGTTCGAAGGATCAATCAAGCAATGAAGTTATCTTACATCCGGTCTGGCTATCTAACAACAGTCATAAAATAGCATGACTTTGAGATCAGCCCCATTTGGGTTCAGTGAATTGGGAAAATATGATCAAGAAGGTGTTAAACATGGTCTTGAATTTTGAATTCCGTTCGATTGAGTGAATGGTAGCCGTATGATGAATAGGATGATCGATATAGAGACCCGTAGAGAATACCACGAAATCACCAAAGCTTCGAGAACGTTCCTATAGATCCTCACGTATGGGGAAAAATCTAGGCTTGAGAAATTCGTACTGGTTCCATTGTATGCCATGATTATTCGATCGTTATGTTCCTACTCATATAGCCCGTAAAGCGATTCCTATCTTTACCACCCTCTTTGCTGAGACTCATCCGACCGTCAGCAGTTTCTCGTAAAATCCGCCAATCTGAAGAGCCCGATCAACATGATGCATTTCCAGAACCCAATGTCACTTCTCCCCGATGGATTGGGTTTACTCATCGTCTCTTTGTTTCCGGGCGTGTATCTTGTCCCTAGGAATGCGTTCATGAGGAGAATTCCCAGCCAGATGGCCAGCAATTTCCCCTTCATATTCATACCCAGCTTCCTTCGTAGAATTACAAGCCAGATCATAGAGAGCTTCACCAGATATATCTAGGATCTCCAAGAATTGTGCCTTAACCTCAAGCCAAGTAGGTTCCAACGAGTCCCTCAAGACTCAAGAGGATCTTTGCAGGGTCATTACCAAGCCCAAACGTTCAACCAAAATCAGCTTCCTAAGCTTCACTTCCGGACCAAGATCCACGAAGAGAATTTCGTCTGCTTGAATGTCGTCTGCTTGAATGAAGCGGTCGGGAGGATTTTCAGAATAGGGCATTAATGTATTTGAACCACTTCTGATCACGCGTTTGTGCTAGTGCTTTTCGGCTCCAAAACGCTCGGCGGCAACTCCTTGCTCAAATCTTCTCGCTTATACCTGATCGAATGAGGCTGCGCTCAATTTCCTCAGAAGAGGCGGGCAGCTCTTTCTTGTGCACTTTGCAAATAGGCCGCACGTCGCCGCTGAGGTAGTTGAAGTCGACATGTACGAGTCCCTGGGATAACGCAATCTTAACGTATAGAAGAGGTTGCAATAATGATTAAAGCATTCGATAAATGGTCGATTGAAACGAAGGATGATGTTGAAAATGACGGTCTTAATGGTACAAGTAAGAATCTTACTTACCACGCCCTTTGACAACCGCTTTCATTCCTATCTGTAACATCTCCTCGTCTTCTCCTCGAATCAACATACACACGCTAGGTAGTTCAGTTTATACTGTACCACTGAAGTAGCTTACTTGTTCACCTCTCGTACATCATTCTATTACTGAAGAGCACTATAGCCTCCATTTCAATTCGTTAACTTTCCACGCGGTAATACAAGACTATCGCCATGTTTGAGCTTCAAGTTTATTCGAGCTTCGATAATGCAAGACGCAATCATCTTGATAATTAAAAGAACTCCAAACACGTTTCCGTGGAAGCACTGTTACAATACTATTGTGCGCCAATTGCATTATAAATAGCGCTCACATACCCCTGAGTACGATTGGAACCCAATCCGGCATTATCCAGCTTATTCATAGCATAGCATATCGTCATACGACGATCAAGATCCATAATAACGATTGAGCCACCATATCCACCCCATGTACACACTCTTCCGTCTGGTAAAAACTTCAAGTCTGTATCTTCTCCAGAAAGCCCAAAACCGATACCAAACCGGATATTCATCCCAGTCACCGAGTCGATTCCTCTCGCCTGCTCTTCAAATATGAGATCAATTGTCTTCTGTGACAGAAGACGTACGCCCTTTGCTTCACCTCCAAGTGAAATCAAACTAAGTATGGTGGCTATGGAAAGAGCATTCCCATAACCATTCGCTGCACCAATTTCGGCTTCTCTCCATTTTGGAGTATCGACAAGAGAGGGATCCAGAGCTGGATTGAAGAAGGTTTTCGTCTGTACCGTGACTGTATCGGTCGGAGGAGCGTTTTCCTCTTCACCCGAAAACACAATGGGAGATATTCGATGCCAGTTTTTCTCCGATGCTCCAATTTCGAAATCAATTACCCCCAAAGGCTCAGCGATCTCTTTTGTAACGAAATCTTTCAGAGTTTTCCCTGTAATTTTGCGAACTAATTGGCCAATGAGGAATCCATAAGTCCACATGTGATAGCCAAATGCTGATCCCGGAGTCCACCAAGGTTCTTGTTCCGCGAGCTTCTCAACACTTGGAACGAAATCAAAGAGGTCTTCCATCGTCATTGGCAGGTCCCAACCTGAGATTCCAGATGTATGAGATAGAATGTGTCTAACTTCGATGGATGACTTCCCATTACTTCCGAATTCAGGCCAGTATTTATATACTTTTTCATTTATGTCGAGAAGTCCACGATCAATGAGGATGAGTGCAGCAAGAGCACAAACAGTTTTGGTTGTAGAGAAAACATTGACAATGGTGTCGCGTTCCCATGCCTTGGTTTTGTCTTCTGTACTGAAGCCTCCCCAGATATCAACCACATTTTCTCCATCAAAGTTTACTGCGATGGAAGCACCCAACTCTTCTCCTGTCTCAAGAAACTTCTGAAATGAATTAGAAACCTCTGTGAACCTCGGATCGACATATCCATGTATTTGTTGCAGCATGGTCGATGAAATGAGCTTGGAGACTAGTACGGCCGGCAAACAGTACTTTGAATGAAGATATAGTAATCTCGTTTTTCTTTGTAGGATTATAGGATATTTTGATCTCCCAGGGTCGTGGTGTGCTGTTACTCATAATTGCTCATATTGTGTACGAAGTATTAGCGGGCACGTGGCGGGGTAATAATGGGGCTAATCCATATTTAGCTAGAAAGAACCATTCTAAAGTGGGTGATTTAAGTCTGCTTTTTCTCATGCAAATGGGCTTGGGACATTTAGCTCACCGTCTATAGACTTCCAACTGTCTTGGCGCCCTTCTGCTTGTGATTTTCTTTTAACTTTTGTTCAAGGCCTGCCGAGTGACTTGGATAAGAATTGCAGAATGTGTTCAAGGGTTAACTTTTGTAGGTAGAACTACGGAGTCTGGGGTAGATGCATCTCTGCCATTAGGTTACCACCGCTCGAGCAGCACTGAAGGATGAAGGTTACCTGCCAAGTTCCCACTAGACGGACGGACTAAGTCGACCTATTCTTGGGTGAAGACTAGAGCAGAGTATGAAATCCACAGTCTAAATGGCTAACATTCGAGAGGTTTTCAATTTAACGGCTTAGAAACGGTATGATTCGGGCGATGAATGTCATTTTATTTTTATAGCCTGGGACTAGTAATCCCGTGGAGTTCCAGAGGCTACAAGTGCAGCGTATCCAGAGAACTCTGCTTCTTCCTCCATTATAATGGTGATCTCGTCACGTAAGGAAGCTAGTGTCTTTTTCTGTCTCGGCTCCCCCCCCCCNCCCGAGGTGTCGCAATCTATTCGGTCAATTCTTTGAATTTGAGGCAACCACTACTGACGAGTGAGGCCCTTGGTGGTCGTTCTACAAATCCCACGGGATGGCTTTAGTCTCCGGGCTCTTGACCTTACCTTTCTGGTACAAAATACTGCAAATCTCCGCGGCGCTTTCACCCCAAGAGAAGTCCTCCCCATTGTTGCAGAAAAGTAAGGATTTTGTACATCAACCTGGATGTTCTCTATCGTGTGTAACAACGTCACATAACCCCGTGCTAAATGGCAGTCGTGTACTTGTAACCATTTGAGAGACCGGCTCCGATGTGTCCAGCATAGTCGTGCTTGATGGCAAATCGAATCATAGTAGGTAGCTGGATTGATAGTAGCTTTTCCGGAGATTTGACTCCATAAATGAGCGCGGAGATCATCATAACCAGCTTCGCCTTCGGGCTGAGACTTTTGCTTGCTTTGAAGATGACCAGGTCGATTTCACGATGTGGTGCCTCATCGGAAATTGCATCAGCGGCTTCCAGTTTTCGGTCTTTGTAGACTGTTTCGCTTTCGAATGCACCTTGGAATTATCGCTCAGCAGACTCGCTTCACTGGTGTGAATATGAATGGCCGTTTTGCCATTTTGAACATGCTGATTGATACCTTCAGTGACTGCTTCTCACGAGACAAGATCGTGAGTGTCGGTAACTTAGGGTGTATGAACCTCACATACGTAGTCGTATGAGAAGCATAGCCAATCCAAGAAGGAATTCAATGCTATAGATGGCATTGATACTTAAGCAACTTCATCATTGCCATGTAAGCAGCTCCATTGCTTCAGAATAAACCACACTGAAGCAGCCAACTTCGGGTTTGGTTTCGGTTTGGCTGCTTGGATGTGTATAATACTCCGAAATGTACACACAGTTATGCCAATTTGATATGGATGGGAAGGTAAGACAAGATAATGACAATGCAATGACAGTCTTTGATTCACTTTTTAAGAAGATATCAATGAAAGGGAAGGAGAATGAACGAAATATATCGATTAAAATAAGGTTTTTATCTTAGTAACTCACCGCCTAGATAAGTCCCCGATTTTGCTGAAAAAGGTTGGTCTCCGTAACCTTACAGTTTGAGGCTTACTAAGCTAACTCCAACAAATTCATATTTTCCACCAACATTGCACCACAAATCGATAGACCACAAGTGTTGCCAACCATTACTTCAACAATATACTCTTCATCTCATGTGCCCATTCCAAAGCTTCTCCATGCATGACTCCATGTAGATATGCTTCTCCAACCAATGCATAGGAATTATCGTCATATTTTCGAAGAATAAACGGAACTGAAGCACCTGCTAAAAGCCAAACTTCATCAAGCGGACACAGCGATTGTGCTCCGATGCCGAGATAGCCTTTACGAGTTCGAAACAAACTTCGCGCGTCATTTGCAGCTTCGATTTCTTTCTCAAGGCGAGAAAAATCCTCTTTACTGTACTTGCGCTGTTGCTTCTCTGTGATACTCAAGCGCTGCATGGAATATGCTACTTGAGTTCCATTGCGTACCCATTCTTGATATTGTGCCATAAGTTCCTCGCATTTTTGCGGGGCTGGATGTTCCTTTCCATATGTATCGGCCAAAATGGTGCGCCATACGACTTCACGCGAAGATTGAAACCTGTTCAGACACACTATTAGAAGGCTCATCGAAAGATGCAAAACTTTGAAATCACTTACTTGCCACCCATTGATAGGGGATATATGGGATCGAGATAGGCTGCAACCTCATATACACCATCCAAGAAATCCATTGGATGCAACGACTTGTTCTGCTGTTTGACTTTGTGGCAGACTGTATCGAGCGGCATACCCTGCACCTTCAAAAAGGTGTCATCTGTCTCTGAGAAATCCTGTCTCCATCGCAAATAGCCACAGGCACTCCAGGTGCAGTCTCCACGCATTGATAAAGGTAGAGGCCTTCTCGGAACGCTATAATCTGGAACCCATGTTGGCAAGTTAGGTATAGACGCTACCGAATCCTGAACATCGGACAAGATTCCAAGACCATAAGACTGGAGCAACACTCTCGCAACATTGCTGTACACGTCTTGAGCGGCAATTTCGTAGTTGGGTGAAAGGGCGTTTGGAAATTTTGTGAAAGGAAGACTGTCTTTTCTCGATAGCCCCAGCAGCCCATAAATCATGTCGCGTTTATCAGAAACCTCACAATATCGATGTGCGCGAAGGAGATATCGAAACAGAGGAAGCTGTTGAGTAGACTCGCTTCCAGCTCGAGTAGATTCAAGCTGAATGACCGCCATCTTAAAGCCAGTGTCCGAATTCAGTAGCATCTGATGTTTCTTAAGTCGCCTGCAGCCAGGCTTCAATCCATTACCCGGGAAATCAACCAAGTGGCTAGTGTGCAACTCTTTATACCATCCAGTGTGAGTCAAGAATGATAATGTCTTCGAAACTATTTCCCAGGGAATGGCAGTTTTGCCACAAGAAAGGATTACATCATTTCCCATCGTGACTTCTTGTATAGCCCAAACGCCAGAAAACCAAGGCCTATTGAAGAAAGCTATCAAGCTTAGCCATGATCGTAGCTGGAGGGGTGCAATGCTAAGCCTCTTAAAATATCGTTCCTGGCAATCCCAATCTAAACCAACTAAATTCGACCACTCGTCACGTGGTATCGAAGATAGTGTTTTCAGCGCCTTCAATGCATCAGAGGTAAAAGCATCCTTCTTCCCAAGCCAGGCGATGACATTCCTAGCTTTCTTGAGAATATCTGGCATGATTGAGATTTGAGCTGTACGGTCCATTGCATCATCTGGATTGATGCACACCGAATCGATCCACATGTATCGTATCTTAGTCTTCCCACAAACTTTTGTACCAATATTTCGTGCTGTCTCAACTGCATCCTTCGCATCACCGCATATTTTCAATAATTTGCCATCACAGGGTATGATCTGGTTCCGTGGAACAAGATCTCGCCGCGAATGGGTCACAACATCAAATTTCGGAGCTTCGTTCAGTTCCACTACATGGAAGGAGTACTTGGTGCGGCACAATAGCTTTGATCTGATTCCAAGAAGTCTGATGGAAGTGGGAGATGGGAGAATTGTATAAGTAAAAGGTTTGTCGCTCGCATATTTGCGTCTTGGGAAGCCTACGAAGTCCATGTTTCCCGAGGCCTATCGGGAGCGGTATAGGTAGGACCTAATGTTTTCAGCAATTGAAGATGATTGCAAATGATTTGCAAGCGCAAGAAAAGAAGAACTAGATTGATTTTGCAGATGCATTGCGGGACTTCTGATTGGGAAAGAACAATTGTACATCTGCTCTATGAATACCGAACTTGGAAAGTGCAACCCTAGTCGGATCAACAATGTGTCAAGGAGCTTTGTCTCTTGCAACATTGCGTAAATTCATCATCTTCATTTCTAGCTTTTCCTCATTGTGTATTTACTTGGTCAAGATATCAAAGTCGAATGTATGTCAGTACAGTGCAGTTGTAAGATATGAGCAACAAAAGCTATGTTGATTTCCCCCTCTAGTATTACAATCATTTCGGTGCAGGTATCTCGGCTGTAGTGCAAATAGAGGCTAGATTGTAAGCATCTTACTTGTTTGATAAAATCATATCACGTCGTTGACAAAAAGTGGCGGTGGAGATGTATATTTAGTAGTTCCACGGCGGATTTCACAGCACCCTTATTAGTAAAATCTAAATGATCATAATATTGCTACTTTGTAATGCAGCATGCTTCAATATCAGGTGGTACCAATAATGTTGCAACCATAAAGGTTCTTCAACGGAAGGGAAGAAATCAGATTTCTAAAAACGTGGGGGCCTAACTAGATTAGCGCTGAAACTAAACACATGGGCAATTGTCGGACTTGACTTGTATCAAGACTTTGCAACTGCATCTCTAGTAGAAGAGCATTTCATCAACGTCGCTCCCGCAAAGGCTAATCTTGAAAAGTTTATAGTTCATACAGCAACTAGTGGCATCTTCCAATAAATACCCTTCACGTCCTCTCAATCTGGCTTTTTCTTCATCCTCACCCTTGACCGTTTTTTGACATATTCAATAGATACCGTCTTGATAAAAACTATGACCCCTGCGCTGGACTATCAAGTAGTGGAAGTGTGTAGTGGCTACGAGACGGGTGTCTGCATTACATTTCTCTGCAATGGGAAGCGTATAATTGTTAATTTCCTTCCACCCAAGTCCCTTGGCCGCACAATAGAAGGTCCTCTGATCGAGAGGTTTCATCACGCTTATCGTTATAATGACAATGAAGGGCAGGTGGCTGTTCTGGAAGAAATTCAAGGCATCGTTCTTGATGTAGGACAGCCCCTATTTTTTCGACTTGCACCGCCCATTGCAACGGGAACTGAAGTAATGAATTTGCATACTTTACTCTATCCGGAGACATTCTATTTGCGTTTTGCCACCGTTGATGGTAAAGCGGAGATTTTGGAAGACAACTCTTCAGCCGGGCCATACGCCTCTCAGCCCCGAACCAATGTCGACCCCAAATTGGAACTACCCAGAAACATTATCGATAACAATATCGAACTACCCAGATACTCTTCCAAAGATATCAAAGTTTTAGAGCTGGTTCGAGGTTGTCGGGGTGAGGTTACACGAGTGTTAGTCGATGGACGAGAAATGTGCTGCAAATGTAGGGAGCCTTTCAGATGGGAAGCAATTATACGGGAATTCTCTTGTCTCTCAACAATCGCACTCTTGCAACAAGAGTCATTTCCTCGAGTACCAAAATTGACAGGTGTGGCTACGTCGGCTGATAGTGGGGAAGTTGTTGGGATTTTGGAAGAATATATACCGACTAATCGAGAGAGCATATCTTCGTTACAGGACGTAGAGCCTGCTATCATACCATACGAGCTTAGGAAGAAATGGGCATCTCAAACTCGAGCGATGGTTGACTTTCTACATGGTCACAACATTGTGTGGGGGGACGCCAGGCCGCAGAATGTGCTTGTTCACAGTGAAACGGACGACGCCTGGCTTGTTGGTTTTGGAGGTGGCTGGGATGATGACTGGGTGGATGAGAAGTTTAAGGAAACATCTGAGGGTGATGAACAGGCAGTTGAGAAGATTTTCAAGTTTCTGGCAGTTTAGGAGGAAGAGTAAAGTGTTTCATCTTTATATGGTTCTTTCATTCAAACCCTGTATTCATTAACCCATTAAGATTATCGTTATTAATCAATCATATACCTATCAGTAAAGGTGCATATACATCCAAATGAATGTCTAGGGCACAAGTGTATCACGCAGTAGCATTTGCTAATTTGATCCATGCGATTAAAAACTTAAGAAGTAAAATGATATTGAGATATGCAGAGTTCCAGTTTAAATGTTCATAGCAACTCGAAATCAATATCAATTTCTGTATGCAAAGTCCACGGCGTGACATCCGAGAGGCTAGGTGATCACCCGAATTCTCCAAAATTGGGGGGCTCAGCATTGTCGTCCATGCGTTCAGTTATTGGGGATGCATCTTCCCAAAAGACTAATTTAGAGCTGTGGAAAGGTCTCATACGCCGATTTTGAGAAAGAGAATGAAGAAAGTTTCTGCAGAATAAAGTCAATCGTCCAAGCCCGACCAAATCTTATACATTTACCACTTCAAAGTCACTCACAACTACAAGTCTACAACTACTTACACGGGGCTTGGGACCATCTAATGATATGAGCGAACTGAGCAATAATACCCGCCACGCTTAGCTCCTCGGAGTCCGGTGTTAGGTCCCTGAATAAATATGGTTCACCATCAAATCACAAATTTATCTCCTTCAGCCCCATCCATATCTTGAGCCCCGCTTCAACACTGCTGAAAACCTAAAAGTGCTAAATGATATCGATCTATCTCACCATCATCTACGAAAAATATACCGAATCCGCGGAGTCGCGCTCCAAGATTTTAGCTTTTGAAACCAACAGGCGCATCATACATCCGTATATCTCATCGAGCCAATCCCACGATTCCCTTTTGATACAATCAATCACTACTAGGTAGCTTTTCAGTAGAGCAGCGCTATTGGTTATGTACCCCCCCAAACCCCACGGCCATCTTTCCAAAATCGAAGTTGAGGTTAGATGGTAGACCGTGGATGCAGGATTCCTGTCCACTGGATGGCAATTTCTCGATTCCATAACATCCTTTCTTACATTATCTTGCATGCATATCACAGTCTCGAACTCTTTTTTGGATGCTTTGGATGTTATAGAAAGTCAAGAGTAGCATTCTCAACGAAGAAAATGCATCGGCTGCGTTTGCCAGGGGTCGTGCTTATTGACATTACTGACAAAGGAGCTGATTATGAAGCAACTATCTAGAGTAACAGCACTGGTAATCAGTGATTTAGTTTCTGTGGTATGCATGACTTACAGGGAGATTTCCAAGCATTCTCAAATTCGCGTGCTTGTTCATTACTGCTGATAATATCTTCACGTTATCTCTTCTGCATATGTAGTATCAGCTACTCTAAACGAGTAAATAAAGCTCTTTCGCAGTGTTCCCTAGCTCTCCAATGCACCCCGCAAATCCGTACATCTCCGTCAACTCAACATCTTCATCATGGCAAGTACGTGATGATCAGTTCTCCGGGAAGGGAAATACACTTTTAACTATAGTTCGAGTGTATTCGGCCGCTGCATACTTCTCCATCCAGCGCCATTGCAGACAATGCTAGAAACCCGCCGCAGCCTAAGGTCCAGGACACAATCTATAGAAGAAAATTAGATACTGGTAGATAGAATCTGCAGGTTATCTACGGATGCCAGTTTCCCAGCCGGAATTCAATAGCACTCATCAACCCTTTTCAGATCTTAGCAAATGATTTTATACGCCCCAGATCCAAGAGGAGGAGAGTCCACATGTGAAATCTGGGATGAAGATCTCCAAGCACTGGTTGTGAGTCTCATTACGTAGGCACCAGCAGATTTGAGCTCAGCAAGCCAACTTCCATCTTGATTCCCCTGCCAGACGACTAATAAAGGTATCCAGATTTGGAGTGGACCATGACGAACATACAAATACTACCTCTTGAATGTACAAAGACTACCCAGGCATTGAAACTGGGGCTTGGTCATATAATGTTTCCTGATATCTCTATTTCTATTGTCCAATCACTAAGCTACGCTAGTAATACTGGACTTAATGATTCTCAGCTTCCGAATCATGAAAATCTCTTGGGATAATCATGACCCCCTAATCATTGAAAACACATGATACAATGGGACATGCCCTCTCCTCTCTTAAACTCCCAAGTGGTAGTCCGTTAACCGGTCGTGGATAATATTGTTAGAATCATCAAACAGTGCGATAAAGGGAGGTATTTTCTTGACCCACATATCAGCCAAGAATGCTGGATGAACTTGGCTCACATCCAACAATAATTGCAGCTCAGCTGATCTTTCTCCACCTAATATAAGATCGACGATCAAACGACGTAAACTTGATCCGCCCTTTGCTCTCTGGTAGATAGTTATTACGAGATCTCGGTGGATTGGCTGTTTTTCAAGCAAAAGTGCGAAATGCTCGATTGCTTGATTGAAAACAAGAGGACATTGCCAGTCTTCGCAGAGTATACATAAGCTTAGAATTTTGTTGTTCCATGTAGCCTTTCCCCGAACTCCAGCAATTTCGGCATTGGTCCTTTGTTCGCCCTCTTCCAAAATTTCAGGCAAAAACCCTTCCCGTAACCATGTCTCCAATAATGTATAGGCTCCTCTAAAGTAGCGCTGGGAATATCGGGGGGTCTGTCGGCGGCATTGGCGAATACGGTCGACGAAAAAGATGCTTCCTTGATTCATGATAAGCTCCGTTCGGGCAACAAATTGAGTCGGGTGAGTATTGCCTTCAAACATGATCCAAAAAGTAGTACAATCCGGCCCAACATTGTTACTAGCGTAGAAGAGATTGCATCAGCATAAATGTACCAGAGCGTTTGGAAACAATGAAAGTAATGAAGATCTAACATACTCGATCGCATTGGGAAGGACATCAATTGCCTCCAAGGAAGTACTTGGATTATCCGACTCCATTATGTCTTGTATAATTCATGCGTCTAATAGTAGGGGAATGTATGGGTTGGATCCAGAAGTTGATCAGAGTCGAGATGTGCCCTGAAGATACCTAGATATTGAGTGGAAAGCTCAAAAGATGAGAGTAAATACCGACATTGCTGCTTCATCCTGCTTTCCTTATCCATTTTTGTTACATACCTAGTAGTTGGAAGGAAGAGTTTATCATCTTGTATTCTCTGGTTGTTACTGCCGTCTGTTAAAGAAGAGGTAGAGATACCTGAGGAGGTCGGTATTGTGCATTTTGATGTCTAGTTTCCATTGAGATTGGAAGTAAATATGACTTTATCTAGAATATGGATCGATGAATGTGTAAGATAACATAATGAGATGAAAAATAACATCCCGAGGTGATCTTTACATTCTATATGGTTTGATTGTCCGTTAGATTGTGAGAGTGAAGTTGGCAACTGAAGCAATGGAAGCTACCTACCTAGGTAGGTATTGTATTGTATCCATTAGCCTTATCAGCTTATCTTAGCGCGCCCGGCAGTCGCGATATAATCGTTAAGGTTAGGTTGGGGGCGGTTGGGCGGATCGCGTCGAACGCGTCCAAATTTAAATTGATTTTCGGATCTTGAAGTGCGAATACATATATAGGTACGAACCTCAATATGCCACACTCTGTTTCTCCCGAAGAACCTGCCATACAATCACAAGAGATCATGTCTGATACCGAAGAGAATGGGGATGACGTCCAGATAAGCCAAAAAGATGCAGATGATACTTCTGCCAACGCCCAGGCCGCTGAGTCAAACGATGATGAGGATATTACAATGGCAGATGCTGGAGTACAAGGCGAGGTGATACCCAACCCGGCCGCGAAACCCGAGGTCAAATTGGAGGATTTGTTCGCAGATTTTGAATCCGATGACGAATTTCCAAATACAAACGAGAAGGAGGGAAAAGCGTCTAGTTCACCTGAAGCCCCGGCATCTCCAGTGTAAGTATTGGAAGCCTTGTTGTCGAATCATACGCTAAGTAAATATCAAGACATATTGGGCCAACATCGCGAGCATCAGATCCCGAAGTTATGCGATCCTTTTACCAGAGACTTTTCCCTTGGCGGCATCTATTCCAATGGCTTAACCATTCCCCAACTCCTACGACCGATTTTGGACATCGTGAATTTGCTTTTACCCTCCAAAACGATGCCTACTTGCGGTACCAAGCATTTCCTACATCGGATCTGTGAGTTATGAGAGAATTCCCTCTTTTCACTCCAGCTAATCAATCTTAGTTTACGAAAAGATGTTCTTCGTCTCATGCCATCTAGATTCGAAATTGGCCCCGTATATAGCACAAATCCCCGTGATCGAAAGACACTTCGCAAGTCCTCCGCCTTCCGACCAATCGCTAAAGAGTTATGTTTCGATATCGATTTAACAGATTATGATGAGATAAGAACGTGCTGTGACAAAGCCAATATTTGCAATAAGTGCTGGCAGTTCATTACAATGGCGATAAAGGTAGTTGATGTTGCGCTGCGGGATGATTTTGGTTTTAAGCATATCATGTGGGTGTACTCTGGAAGAAGAGGAGCTCACGCTTGGGTATGCGACAAGAAAGCTAGACAAATGGACGATCAAAAGAGAAGAGCCATTGCAGGATATCTGGAGCTCATTCGAGGTGGAGCGCAAACTGCGAAAAAGGTGAATGTCAAGAGACCGTTGCATCCGCATGTATTGTATGTATATCCACACATCAACCAATCCGGCTACTAACATCCAGCAGACGAAGTCTTGACATACTGAAAGGCCACTTCCAAAACGATATTCTTCACGATCAAGATCCGTGGGAGGAAGATGATAAAATTGAAAAGTTACTACAACTTCTCCCGGATAGAACTTTGAATGAAAGTCTACGTAAAAAGTGGAGCTCTTCTCCAGGACGCTCATCAACATCGAAATGGGCCGACATTGATGCATTGGCAAAGACTACTAAGGGGTTGGATCCAAGAGCCTTATTGGAAGCAAAGCAAGATATTGTTCTCGAATATACATACCCTCGCCTGGACATCGAAGTGAGCAAACATCTCAACCATTTACTCAAGAGTCCATTCGTCGTACATCCGGGAACAGGAAGAGTGTGTGTTCCTATAGATACCAAACATGTGGGGAATTTCGATCCCCTGACTGTGCCAACAGTCACCGAACTTCTAGGCGAGATTGATCAATGGACCGCACCAGAAGATGGAGAGATGGAAGGGAAAAGCATACAAGATTGGGAGAAAACAAGTCTGAAGCCGTTTGTGGATTATTTCCGATCATTTGTCGCTGCTCTCATAAAAGATGAGAGTGATGTTAAGAAAGTCAAACGAGAACGAGATGCGGATGCAATGGCATTCTAGGCTTCTTGAGGGGTCGGGTATCTCAACCTTTGGCGTCATGGATTGGGTATGGGATGATTGTGTAGGTATGGATACAGTGAATGATACATGAATATTTAATCCAAACGAATTGGGGTAGCAAAGTAAAGGAAAAGGATGTTATTGTATTGCGATTTCCTTTATTACTTGCCTAGTATATTTATGATACCCAAAGATATACTTTGTAATGATATTTTGATGTTGGACTCGTATCATATTCTGATGGTGGTCTCGTGCCTTTTGAAGTCTTGTATTAAGATGTACAGGGGCGTGAGGGGCTGGCTGCTCTGCTCTGAGCGTCTCAGGATGGATGGATGGATGGATGGATGGATGAATACCTAGGTAGATATTATTGATTGTTCCTTATTATTAATGGTCAACAGCGCTAATACGACGCACTAGTTCTACCTACCTAGGTAGTTTTTGAGTGATTACATAGGTATACCTCCAGCTACCTACCTACCTAGTAGGTATACCTAATGGAAGGGGAGAGATAGGTAGATTAGGTGAATTAACGACCTGCATATATAGTACCTCCAGCTACCTACTACTAGCTACTAGGTAGGTAGGTTAGTTGTAACCTTATTAATAAGGTTACTACCTAGTACGTATCAATTGATCATGATTCGTAAAAGGTAGGTAGGTCCAGTAGGAAAGTACCCCTAGTGAATTTGATTTGACCTGTCCATGCTTTGCTTAACCCCTCATTGGCCCCCTAACTTTAAAAATAAATGTTATCACGTGGGTCTGTTCCCGGTATCAAAATCTTATTAGCCCTGCCCCAGGTGCCGCCTGCCGAAATAGCTTTTGGGCACTAACCTATCCTTTAAAGTTTCTCTACCTATCTCTGGCCTTCCCTTTCGATAATACCAACTCAACCTCAATCCTTGAACAACGAGAAGAACCTGGAAGAAGAAGAAGAAGAAGAAGAACCTTGGAAGAAGAAGAACAATCAGAATCCAAAGAAGAATCCAAAGAAATTCAAAATCAAATCAAATCAAATAACAACAAACAACATAAACTTCGCACTCCCCCCCCCTCTCGTCCCGCAGAAACACTTTCTAGATCTCTACACCTGGCACTATTAAGATATCCAGTTACAATAACTACCTACCTACCCAATTCGATACATGCGCACAATTCCACAGACAAGAGATTCCCAACCACCCCCACTACGAATATACTAGAAGAACAGATCAACAACCTCCTCGAGATCGACAACTACCCCTCAACTCGACAATACCTCGCATTTCTCTCACTTCGACATTATCGCTGGCCTTACCTCTCACCGGCCTACTCTAGTGTTATACGATCTTGATGCGACATTAAGCGCACACAATTTTAAGACGAATCTCAATAGAACGCGACCTTGTTTTCGCGCCTCAATACCTCATCTCATACAACAATTCTAAATACCTCATCATCACTTAAATAAATCATATAAAATGGCTGATGAGCTAGCAACCAAGCTAGCGGGCACTAACATCAAGTATACTCACCATTCCTTACGTGGTCGAATGGATGCTGATATGAGAATAGAGATAATGCTACTCCAGAAAACTGGAGAGCTGGTCTCAACATCCCAGTGAAAGACACGAGGCAGCAAACGGAGGTACTCAAATACATCGCTCTTTTTCGTTGTACTGCAGTTGCTAATGAAGTTATGTAGGATGTTACTGCTACCAAAGGTCTCGAGTTCGAAGACTTTTCCATCAAACGAAATCTGTTAATGGGCATTTTCGAAGCTGGATTCGAAAAGCCATCACCGATTCAAGAAGAAGCAATTCCTGTAGCTCTTACAGGGCGAGACATATTGGCAAGAGCAAAGAATGGTACTGGTAAGACTGGTGCCTTCGCAATTCCCGCACTCGAACGTATCAACACAAAAAGCAACAAGGTACAATGTCTCATCTTAGTACCTACTCGAGAACTGGCCCTTCAAACATCACAAGTCTGTAAAACTCTCGGTCAACACCTTGGCGTAAACATTATGGTTACTACTGGTGGTACAACCTTACGAGATGATATCTTACGTCTCGCAGAACCTGTTCATGTTATTGTCGGCACACCAGGCAGAATTCTCGACTTGGCCGGAAAGAATGTAGCTGACCTCAGTGAATGTTCAATGTTCATCATGGACGAAGCTGACAAACTTCTCTCGCCTGAATTCACTATCACCATCGAATCTCTACTACAATTTCATCCAAAGGACCGACAAATCATGCTCTTTAGCGCAACCTTCCCAGTGACGGTGAAAGACTTCTCAGATAAGCATATGGACAGCCCTTACGAGATCAATCTTATGGATGAGCTTACTCTACGCGGTATCACTCAATACTACGCCTTTGTCGAAGAGAAGGACAAAGTTCACTGTCTCAATACTTTATTTTCGAAACTACAAATCAATCAATCGATCATCTTTTGCAACTCTACCAATCGTGTCGAACTTCTTGCCAAGAAAATTACCGAATTGGGCTACTCATGTTTTTACAGTCATGCCCGCATGCTTCAGGCCAATCGAAACCGGGTATTTCACGACTTTCGAAATGGTGTTTGCCGCAATCTTGTCTGCTCTGACTTACTGACCCGTGGTATTGATATTCAAGCTGTGAATGTTGTCATCAACTTTGATTTTCCTAAGAATGCCGAGACTTATCTCCATCGTATTGGTAGATCAGGACGATTCGGACATCTCGGTCTTGCGATCAACCTTATCAATTGGGAGGATCGTTTTGCCCTGTACAACATCGAGCAGGAGCTTGGAACGGAAATTGAAGCTATTCCACAAATCATTCCGAAAAGCCTGTATGCCTACGATAGCCCCGAAAACATCCCACGTCCTCAATCCAATTTCCAAACCAATACCCGTCAACCTTCAGGACGAGATCAGCAAAATCAGCAACAACCCACACAGTATTCTGGAAATCAGAGATCTGGCGGGCAAAATAATAACTATAATAATGGGCGCCAGAATGGTTATGGTCAAAACCAAGGACAAAACCAAGGACAAAACCAAGGACAAACCCAAGGACAAGGACAAGGACAAGGACCAAGACCAAACCAAGGTCAGCGTCAGAACTACTCCAGAGGCCGAGGTGGATTTGGTGGCGGCAGAGGAGGTGGTCAAGGCCCACGACAGAATGGCTTCGACAATCCGAGAGGAGGTCGAGGTCAAGGTCCACCGGCTCAATAGGCTTGTGTCCCAACCGCATTACATGTGACGATGATGTTTGGAGTTTTGTACATATTACTTTCTATTCCTTTTGCGATAGATTCGATTTTACGTCGGACATGGCTGCGGGATTGTATTGCTCTCGGACGTTGAGCTGTTTCTGGATGCTTCCCGCTACTCAACTTGACGTTTGATTCGGCTCATGAATTTCTTCGGCTGGGCGCCGAATTTTCGTGTTTGTATCATACGACTCTCGTTTTTTCTTTTCGTTTTTTTCTCTCTACTTCTCCACAGATAACTACTTTGGGTCGCATGAGTAGTAGCGGATAGCAAAAGTTACGGCGAATTCGCTCTGGTATGATGACATGGCGTATGGGGCGTTTGAGGAAGGTACTCGCAAGAGTCTCCTTTCAAGTCTAGACTAGTTTTGCCGTGACGGCATTCCTGGAATGGGCGATGGGTATAATTGTTTTTTTTTTTTCCTTTTTCATTCATGGGCTCATTTTCATGAGCTTTTGGTGATGGGTGGTGGATGGGTGGGCGGATGATTTTGTTGGTAAAGGCGATTGAATTAAACATAGCTCATGGCTGGTACTGATAAGAAAAGGGGGCGGGAAATGGTGATAGGGAAAGGGCGTTGTTGGGAGTGCTCTACAATGGTAATGATGGTCACTTCTCACACTCTTTGAAGTGGGAAGCACGACATCTCGTGATGGGGAGGGGGGACACAAAAAATAATTTAAAAAATGTTTAGGGGGGGAACCTACGATCTTGATTTCAGCTCGCATCGGGTGTTGACTCGATAGCTGTCATCATCTTCAGACAATCTTAGCTTTTCTCTCTACTATAATTCTATGGTGATGATCTACATGTGATACTGTGATACGACATGGCATTGCAGTTAGCTAATTGCAGTACATTGCATTGTAATGATATATATATATATGGAAACACAATAATTTACGTGCAGAGAGCCCCTTACATGATGTATGCAGGTGGATATCGATCGGCTGCATAGGTATGTATACTGTATGTATTACTCTTGCCGGGGATCTGAACTTCTGAAGCATGGTATCTGCATGGAAATTTGAAAATGATTAATAAGATATGAATGATTAATATGATTGATTGGGTAGTGAAGGAAGAGGAAGGGGAAGGAAGGGGAAGGGAAAGGGGAAGGGGAAGGGAAAGGGAGGAGGGGTGGTGGTGGTGGAATTGGGATGGGATGGCATGGGATGGGATGGGATGGGGTAGATGTAGTAAATAAATAAGATAGATGTAGTGAATAGTGAATGGGGTATGTAGTGGAATGGGATGGCTGTGGTGGAAGAGAAGAGAAGAGAATGGAATGGAATGGAATGA
>NGKI01000015.1:596119-616750 GCA_002162615.1 Myriosclerotinia duriaeana | reverse complement strand
CCCGAGACATCAGCCTCGTCCTCTGTCTTCCCCTCGGCGTGCTCTCTACCTCTAATTTCAGGAACAGAAACAGAAACTACAGGAACCTTGATACGTGTATAAACCAACCCCTTTGCGCCAATCCCCTTATCCCTACTATTGAGCGACCTACTCGCCATTCCATCACCATATCCCTGATGTGATCCTCCGCGCGATCGCGGGATTAATCTTTCGGGTCCAAGACGCAGAGAAGCCACAGGAACAGCAGACATGAGTTCACCAGAGATCGTTGGGACCGAATCACCGATATCTAGGCCAGCGGCACGCAAGTCCTCGTCATTCCGGAGCTCGCTGATACGATCAAGAGATGTTATTGTGCCGAAATCCCATGTTTCGGGCTCGCGGTATCTTTTATATGAGTCGATTGCTTCAAAGTGCGAGGAATCCCTTCGGACGGGCTTTGAGCGGCATTTAAGTGTCCGCTCTAGCATTTCACTCTGCTTTTCCGCCAACGTATTTGTCCTATTTTCTGCTGGTGCGGAAGCAGCCGTATCTCTTGTGATTACATGTGTTTGAGGAACCATTTTAACATTAGCCTTGTCCCGTAAAGACTTTGCAGCAGAAGCGGGATCTCTTATTAGAAACGCTGGTATATCTACTCGAGGAACCATTGTAACTTTGGCTCTATCCCATAGGGGCGTTGCAGCTGATCTGCGAATTGGTCTGTCCTATGAGCATTGTTGTTAACAACTGTTTGTGTATATTCCACGAGCAAACCACTGATCAAGCAAATTTTGTGAAATTCTAAACACCAAGGCCCGTGCATAGACCATCACTGGTCTATCACCATTACCGAGATCCTTTGAAAGGAAAAGGGGTTTCAAAATGAATAAAATTTACTTACTGGAAGGCCAAGAGTGATTCGCAAAGCCCTAACCTGCTTTACACAATCCGATTGTAATATTTCATATAAAACTCCATAAGGATGAACCTCCCAGCCAAGTCTCTCCGCAGCCCGCTGAGCTAATCCCTCAAACCCACAGTCAAGAACTTCGAACCCGGCTAGAGCAGGGAAAGCGTTGAGGTATTGGAAGCAATTGTTTGTAACTTCCTGGAAATTTCGAAGTCTTAGGATCCTCAAGACTTGGAATCCTTTTCCTTTGATTGCTTGTTCGCTCCAGGATTTGATTACTCTGTCCCCGAAGGCTTTACCCGCGTCTTGAATATGCTTTGGTTTAATAATTTCTAGTGCTACTAAATTGGTGAGTGTATACAGTTCGACAAGATCTGAAGTATTGAAAGCGGTGGTGATATACAGGTGTACGAGAAAGTCAAAAGTGGTTGAAGTAAGTGGTTTCGTATAGACAGATAAGAACGGAAGTGGCTCTGTAATAGCTTTGCTATATCGAAACTGACCCAAGATGGCATCTTTCTTTCGCTCGAGAGTCTTTGAAAAGATCTTCCAGGTATTCAAACTATTCACACATCTAATTTGAAGATGTCAGTCAAATATTCTAATGCTTGTAAGATTTAAGTCTTAAAAATTACGCGTACGGCGACAAGCATATATCAAATATTCTTGGTAAGTTTCACAAGACTAAGATAAAGGAAACGAAATCTGGACTAACCTCTTCGACAACTCCCGCCAAAGGAATTCGACATACACTGGAGGCATATGCTGAATGGATTCTAATGTAAGATTGGCGACGTTCTGTATAATCTTATCCAGTGCAATTTCATTTAAACGCGGGACGCGTCGTCTTCTGCGTCTAGAGTATGCGATAGCAGCTTCTTTAGCCGTGCCTGAGCTATGATGGATTGATTTTTCCCCAACATGTTCTAGAAGGTCCCTAAAGTTTTGTTAGATATGATTTCATGGTATTTAATAAAGTCAACACAATGAAGAGTTGAAGAACTTACTCATACTGAATCGCCCAATGAAGTTCAGAAATTTGAAATTCCCGTGAAGTTGTCTCCTCGGATACTTGACCTGATTCTGGATCTATCAAGCGTGTTGGACCAGATAAAACATGTCGTGGAAGAGAACGAGGGGGCTGAAGAAGATTGAGACGTCGAGAGCGCTGGCCACGTTCGCGATAGTAAGCATTCAGTTTGATACTTAGTGGCATATTTATGTTTGTTGCACTTGAAATAGAGATTTGAGATGCGAAAGATTTGTGACAGTATTCCAGTAAGCCACTTGAGGTGATTCGGATTGATAACTTTAATTTTCAGGAGAGTTAGTTAAGCTCTTCCGTTGATTGCTGGTCGAAAGTAGCACCTGTAGCTGTGTGGAGAAGACTTCGAGTTTTTTGTAAGCTATTTAGATTGGTGGCTACAAGTTCAGAAGAGAGACATATTAAGGTAAACACCTACAATATGCAACTGTAAAAGAACAAATTCGTGGGTTGCAATGGTAGGAAGGAGACCGACCCTAGCAGATCCAGTTCAATGGCTGGAACTACAGAGCACAGAAAAGAGATTTAGTAACCCAAGATCGTCGGAAATATCCCCCCAAACAATTAGAAAGACTGAATTATCAGAAGGAAAACCGTAAAAAGCTTTCGGTGCGAATATCTGCGATGCAAAAATGCGTCATCAATATAAAAATCGTCAAAGTGGTTGAGAAGACGGCAGAGGCGGGATGAGGTATCGAACGAATTGTGACGTCAACCTAAATGATTGCCGGAATAGCCTCGCCTCGTCTCTGACCGCCTCGTGAAATATCAAGAATTGATATCGTCCCATCCCATCAGGTTTCTCTCATCCTACTTCTTCACTTGGAGAGGAAAGGAAGTTCAAACACCCGACACCGTGGACGGACGCGCTGGGTGGATGTTTAACATGACGTGGGGACTGATGACTCAGCATCGCGGTAACCTTTTTCCGTGGGAGACCCCACCGAGGCCACCCAACTACCACCAGCGAATATCGGCTGAGTTATTTCAGAAAAGAAATGCCAGTATGCAAGAGCTCAAGTCGAGTTTAATACACTCCTCACTTGCTCTGATCGAAGGAATGCTCTTACCATAGGAAGTTTGGCGCCGTTGGCATTTGGGACTATCTGCGATGCACCAAGCAAATGGCAACAGCCAGCTGGTGAGCGAGGTTGGTCGGGAGGGAGATCAGAGTATATATGAGCTAGAACGATACTCATACATTTCACATATGATATTTTTTGTTCTTCCTTTCCTTTCCTTTCAAATATCCATTGATCTACCAATATAAGATTTCCAATCCAATCCAAACGAATCCTTATTCCACCACACTTAATTTAATATTCCACCATCTCCCACTCATTCCTCTCCACCCCCTCTACTAAAACCTCAAAAACAAAATCCCAAAACCCAAGTCCAATCAAAAACCTAAAACCCCTTCCTCAAATTCTCATACCTACTCTCCGGATACTCAACACAATTCTCCGAACCCTCAAGGATACCCAGAACATCCACTACATTATGAATGAGAGATTTTTCGGGCGAAGGGTCGTCGGCGGAGGATTCCCACCACTGGGTTCATGTTAGTTATCCGTGGAAAGATGTGAAGGAGGAAAGGTGAACGTACCATTGCGCCACCGAGACCTCTGTGCTTAATGTAATGTGCCTTCTTGCGGGCTATTTCGACCGTGTCGTATGTAATGAGGGTTTTGGTATTTTCGTTGTATGCTGATGTTCTTGTCATTATCTTGTTCACATTCATATTATTGCTTCACCCATCCATGCATTCTTTTCACAACTCTAGCTTCGACACCAGATGAAAGTATGCGTTGACAAAAAGAAAATGGCTCCAAACTTACAATAACTAGCACAAACCTCCTCATCCACAATTTCCCTCGCCCCCTCTTGAGGCAGCTTCTTAAAATCGTGCACCCCATTCTCCCACGTCCCCTCCCCCACCCCATTAAAAGGACATCCCAACCCATCAGTCCCCTGAAACGCCCTCCCATAAATCGGCATCCCAATTACGATCTTATGACCCTGCACACCCCTCGCCTCATAAGCTCTGACTGCATGTTCCGTACTAAACGGCGTTGCGTTCGGGTTACTTTGACTTGCATATAAATTCGCTTGATGACCTGCAACACTATCCCACGATCCCGCATAATCATATGCCATCAAATTCCAGAAATCAAGATATTGATTCATGGCGTGTACATCCATGTTATTATAATTTTGAGGGCCGGCGGGACACGCGACTGTGAGTTCGAAATGGTGGGGTGTGGGAAGGGTGTTGGAGTAGGCGTCCATGGCCGATCGACATTCTTGGAGGAGGAGGACGAAATCGTGGGCTTCGGACGGGTTTTTGGGATATTCCCAATCAATATCGATACCATCAAACCCCAAATTTTTGATCAAATCCACGGAGCTCTCGGCAAATTTCCTCCTTCCACTTTCTGTTGAAGCTGGTTGTGCGAAATTAGATGAGTAGGTCCAACCTCCAATACTCAACAGAACTTTCAAAGAGCGATTTCGGGACTTGAGAATGTTGAGTTGTTTCAAGCATCCATAGAGATTGGTACCGACATCATTCCACGAATCACCCTCGAAATGGATATCCGTGTCGGCCCAGCCGTCGGTCATGTATACTTCACCTGAATCAGGACGGACGTTGGCGAATGCGTAGAGGATATGGGTCAATTTTTCGGCAGGGAGTTCTTGGGGGAAATGTTTGCGGCCGTAGATTGCCCACTGGAGTTTTGTTAGTATTAATTCTGTAATGGTTTTCTCATCATCCCTCCTCGATTTGCTAGGCTGTTGGTGAGGACCACGAGATCTTTGTGTACACTTGTACAACATCACGTCGTCGCTCCACTACCTCCAAGTACAGGACATGAAATCAAATCCCCGTTCCCTTTCCCCTTTCTCAGATCTCAAGATCCAACTCTATATCACCGTCCCACATCCCATATTCCGTATCCCATATTCCGTATCCCCACCCCCCAACCACAGCCCCCCAAAGAAAAGAACCCATCCAAGCAACCTACATTAACAAAATACGCCACCGCGCGATACCCATCCCCACCACCCATATTGTCTGCTAATCCCAAAGTCCCCTTTAAACTCTCTCCCAAACTCTCTCCCTTACCCCCTTCACTCAAACCACTCAAACCACTCAAACCACTCGCACCACTCGCACTATCCTTCCCCCCTCCGTTATTTGTACACCCCGACCCTGAAGTAAACCCCACAAACCCAACTCCAGAATAGATATCCCCCCAATTCCAATTCCAATCCCAATTCCAATCCCCCAACCCGTCGAATCCCTCTCGCAACGAAACAAGCAGCGCAACAAAAAAACACCACCAAAGGCACACTAATCGAAAAAACCCAATATCTTCTTAAAACGCGCCAGAGTGAATCAATCAATCTATCAACCAATCAATCTATCAATCAATCTATCTTGTTGAATTCTAGATTGAAGAGAAGAGAAGAGAAGAGAAGAGAAGAGAAGAGAAGAGAAGAGAAAGGGATGGTTATGTAGGTATTTATACGTGAAGAATGGATGGATGGATGAATGGATAGATGATCGGCTGAAAAAGGTGGCTGTGGTTTCTTGTTCTTATGGTCTTATTTTAAGTTATTTAGTATCTAGTTGATGATTGGGAAGAGAAGAGAAGAAGTCAAGGTTATTGTCCAATCCCCGCAGGGCTGAGTGAAGCTATGACGAAAAGAAAACAAGGGTTTAAGAGGGGCAACTTTTGTACACGTTGATGCGCATGTCATACCCGTCTCCGTAAGCATCCATGTTTGAGATTTCGGGGTGGGCATGTCATGTTTCGATTTCACTCCACTCCACTGCTTCAAAAACTTTTGTGCATACTTCGTAATGATTGTGAATTTGTGACTCGTGAGTGTGTTTTAATTTCTTGGTCTTGGCTTATTTATATTCATTTTTCTTTATTGGTTATTTCTATCATATTTGCAGTGGTGGATGCAGCACTGCAACATTGCAGCTTCGCTATAAATGACCATTTGGGTCTTTACTGCTTTGTAGCACATCCGACATATCCGTAACTCCATCTTCTCCAGTTCAGCCGGCATAAGAACTGGAAATCTCAGTATGCATCAGGACATTCATCGGTATTCATGCCTCGCAGTCTCGTATAACCCCACATCACCTCTGGTCTTCGTGCAGAAATCATCTCATCCTTACTTTGGTATATTCTTCGGCGGTTGATACACCACCATCGACCTCCCTTTAATATCATCACTCGAGCAAACCTCCGGATTCGGCAACAACTTCCTAAAAGTTTCCTCCGAATCCTGTCGCTGTCTCAAAAAACTATGTATCCTCTCCTCCCTACTCCCAAACGTATATCGCGTTTCCTTCCTCCTCTGCCTCAAATCCTTACTCATCCTATCGTGCAACGAATCCCTCTGTTCCAAAAACTTCATCGAATAGTTATCCAGCCGAGTCAACTGTCCCAGCCCACCTACCG
The DNA here is from genome assembly GCA_002162615.1 of Myriosclerotinia duriaeana. Classification (NCBI taxonomy): domain Eukaryota; kingdom Fungi; phylum Ascomycota; class Leotiomycetes; order Helotiales; family Sclerotiniaceae; genus Myriosclerotinia; species Myriosclerotinia duriaeana. The sequence goes on along the minus strand of NGKI01000015.1, from coordinate 610,332 downwards.
CCACAAAAAGTGCAATCAACAAGACAAATGCTCCATTCGATACGAATCTAGGTTCTTGTTGCCCTTGGGCATCGCGTTTATACCACCTCTCCCAATCTTCCCATGTAGCATTTTGACTTGGTCCACCGGGGCCTGCCCATCCATGATTGTCACCGTGTCTATCGCGAGGATCGAGGGCTTCGGGTCGGCCATTCCATCCTGCTCCGTAGGTATCGTATGCACTTCGTTTGGTGGGATTGGAAAGTATATCGTTCGCCGCAATAATTAATCTATATCGTGATAATTTCGTATCGAAATCCAATCCATCATTTGTATCAATGCCATGTTTATCTGGATGATACAATTTGACCAATTCGTAGAAACGTCGTTTGGAATATGGCGATCCTTTCTTTTGATTGAAGATTTGATAGGGAGTTGGTACCGCATGTGCCGATGTAAGTTCTGGCCATCGTAAACCTCCATGTTGGTTTGAGCTTCGTCCGTCGGATACTATGGCATATTTTCGTCGCTGGGGGAGGGATTGAGGTTGGATATTCCGGCATGCGAATGCGTGAGATGGTGACGTCGTTGATATATGGGACGATGCATAATAGCATTGCAGATTACTGCATGATGAGATTAAAATTCCTGACTTTTTCAGCATACTTTGATTGAAGCAAAAAGCCAGTATGGTGACTGGCACAATTTGACCATATTGAGGAAAGGAAAGGAGACCTGTCGTTGATGTTCCAGTCCACTGTTCTATGAGTGTTCTAGCTAGTATCGATATCGACGGCTGCTCGGAAGCTTGTCTAGATCATTGATTTAAGTATGGTGACCCTTTAAGACAATTCGCGACAACCTTATCAACCAAAATGACGAGGTTAATAAATCATTTATTTATTAAAGTAATAATTAATTTATATATTGAATATGGGAGGTCAATATCGAAGTTTAAGATTAACTGTAGGGTCATTCTTTTATAAAATAAATTACTATTCTTTCATGATATTACATTTAAAATTCCTATCTCGTGCTATCTTATCCACCCCATCCTCATATGAAGGAGGACTTGACCGAAACGCGCCTATCACACAATCATATATCCATGCCTTATTGTGTGTGTGCATTCATCCGCATTTGCATTTGTTTGCATTTCCCATTCCCAAAAGAGATCCCATCCGTCCATCCATCCCACCAAAAAAGAAAAGAGCAAAGACATAATCGGCATGCATCCAGGAAATCTCCATCTGCCTTTTCCTTCCCTTCCCGTCCCAATCCCAACCTCATATCTTCAGTAAACATCATGTCAAAGTAGAGTTCTCCCTACGCTTGACTCATATCCCCCTCCGAGAAATAGCAAAATCCTATCACATCACTCCTCCGGACCAGCCAGACCAAACATCTTCGGCTTCTCGCTCCAAATGATTTGCTAGTCAACCCAAAGAAGGCACCCGAAAAAGAACCAAAGAAAAAAAAGTCGAACAAGCATGCAAGAAATACCACAACTACCACTCATTAAAACAAGATATATCGGGGAGAATCAAACAGAGAGAAAAGGTATAAAGCTTGCGTTTGAACAAGACCGGGAAATCGTCATATACGCCATCAAAACCATGCCACCAGGTATATCGAGATCAGAAAAACACAACTCCTATGATCCGCCACCAATAGTATCGGCGACTTTAAAGGTATAAAAGAATTTTCATACAGCCTGCAATCGAGCTGGTAATCGGAAGCAGGTATTTCCGTTGAAGGAAATGCATCCATGATTATTAGGATGCGGGATGTTTGAATTTACCATCCTTTCTTCCTGGCGAAACGTTTGTTCAAGAGGGCAAGAACCTTTGGTACGTTAAATTGGACATACTCAAGGTCAAGGTCTTCTTGATTGTCCTTTTGCATCTCGAGCAAGTCATCAAGTTTGAGATCAAGCTCCAACAAACCACGGTTTCGTCCTGATAAAGTTAGCATAAATATTCATCGAAATATATATAGGGATTTCAAACCTTTGTAATGTAACGAAATAACGAAAGTACCGGGTAAAGGACTTGTAAAGTTGAAATAAATATTTGCTCTTCTGTTATCAGGCACATTACTCTTTTGGATGACTCCTTGCTTTTCCAACTCCTGATGCGTGAATTTATATGGTCCTAAAACTTGGTGTTTTTGTTGTTTTCGTTTGGTTCCCTCACTTTGGCTTCGAACGTTGTGTAAATAACTTTTGTAAGTTTCGAGTTGACCAACAAGATAAGTGTTGTGATCTCGAATCGTCTTGAAGACTTGATCGAGTTTTTGAGTTTCAAGAATAACTCCGTCTTTGAGTGATCCAAGATGTTGAAGTTCTTGCTCGACCTCATCTCTCAAAAGGCTGAATTGATCCGATTTGTCAATAACTCCCAACTCCTGCAACTGACTTAATAATTCCATGGCTCGAATACCTTTTCGTACCATAACAGCATCGTTGCGATATTGGCCGGCTGCGTCAGCGACTCTTTCGAGGCGAAGCGGTCTTCGTGCCACAGCACTGTTGCTTGGAATCGATCTCATGATCTGAACAAATGTCGACTTAGCTTCCATAAAGAAAACCTCTTCTTGAGTAATATCAAGTGCAGCTGTCAAATCATCAATCGCCGTTTCCCATTTGCTGAACAGTGGTAGATTGATCGCTCTGTTATCCTTTCTAGGTAATTGCGCTGGTGCGGGTCCTAAATCTGCCAAGATTACTGCCAAATGTGAGTTCTCATCCTTATTGAGTTCGGCAGTATGTTTGTCGAGTAAAGCATGGGTAGCATAAACTTCGTTGAGGGTAATTGATAGCTCCAAATCCTTCTTAGATAATGCTACGTAGTTGTCCATTTCCAAACTTTCGTAAAAATCCTGAACTTCACAAAGATCAAGCATGAATTTGTTAACTCGTTCCTTGTTGTGTTGAATGAATGGTTGAAGTTTGGCCATGTATGGTTCCTTCGCATATGCGGGTTTGTTGGCAAGGTTTTGAAGCATCTTAGCAATCAAGGTCAATGTTCGTCGAGGTCGATCAGCTGGAGTTCCATCAATGAGCATATATGACTTAGGGGTGACAATGGCTGGGTTGATGAATCGCAAGAAAAAGAACCCTCCAATGAGTGTGCAAATGACTTGGTCATTAGCATCCGGGTATTTTCTCTTGGTGAGGCTTCGAATCTGCTTGCAAATCCATCGAATCCCATATGGTGTCTCCTCCAGCCCATCGATAATTGTAGTGAGGAACCCATTCGCAATTTCCATAAGCATTGTCAATCTTGGTTCGATGATAGCTTGTACCTGGGCATTTTCCGCTGCCTGCTCTGCTGTTACTCCTCGGGGTAGGGAAGCCGGAAGTCCTCCCGTCTCCAGTTCAATCTGCGCGATCATTGTTTCATATACCTTGAGGGGGTTAATCTCTAGGTCAAGATCCTTTAACTCGATAAGCCCATTAATTCTATCTGCCAAAACTGTCTTCAAGTAACTTTGTCCGGGTCCTCTCCTAGTGTATGTGGTCATCATGCGAGATACTGGTGTATTGGCTCGGAGGAGGGAGGAGTATTCAGGGGTATTATCGAATTGATAGGTCAAGACAGACTAAGAAATACACGTTAGTATTGAAAGCAACTAATTCTTGACCAAGGATGACTAACCTGAAACATAGTCAAAAGAAGATGCTCTTCACGACTCTCGTATTGGTTTCCATAAATTGTGAACATAACAGTCTGCAGTAAAGAGTCGATCTCGGCCATGGTGACAAGGCGGCAGAGATGTGCGATATGCCGAGGCTCGGATTGAAGCAAGAACAAAAGATTGCCATATTTTTGTGTCTTCTCATCATTTGGGAAGAAACCTTCTTGTAGGTCAGTCGCATCTTCTAGGTGACTGGCTACCTCATTTTGCTGAAAGAAATGTTAGTGGTGAAACTTGTGCTGCATAATATGTTTCCCTACCTCCTCCAAAGCCATGCGATTCTGAATCAACAATGCTATTCTCGAATCCAAATATCTAACGTCCTTTTCCAATACAAAATTCTTCTTTGACTGTGAAGATATCTTTGATTTAAGCTCTCGCAAAACCTTTTGTGCTACACCGAACTAATCAGTCCTACATTCAAACCGATTGCGCCAAAATTCTTACCTTTGGCAAGATCATCCTCAATTTCCAAATCTTTCTCATTCGCAGACATAGAAAGATATAGAGTAGTCATAGAATATCTCTTTGATTGTCTGGCAGACCTAGTTCCATCGTGTGAAGACATGGTGTTCTGTCGAGAAACTGGTTGGAAAGAAGAAGATGAGGCTGTCGATGCCCTTGACGGAGTTTGAAGCATTACACTCATATCTTTTGTTGACGGTGCGCACCGGATTTCTATAGATTAAATCGAAATTTCAATTTCTTTGGTAGTACCCTTAAGGGATCAAAGGTACACAGAGTTGCGCAAAAAAAAAGAACAAAGAGATTTGTTGATCTCTTTACCTTGGTTGGTCGGAAAGGTAAATGGGCAGAAGGATTCGAAATTATGGTTAGGATGGCTTGTGTATGTACTGTACTTTTAAAAAGTCGAAAGATCGGACAATAGTTGAAGTTGAGAGCAAGTTTCTGTAAAGGAAGAAATAATATCGCGCAAGCTAAAAGAGTGAATGAATTGAATGAAGTGAATGGATGTGATTGTTTTGTTTGAAAAGGAAGGCTTTGCTAAATTTTTGAATTATGAAGGAGGGCTTGTTAATCGACCAGCGAGCCGCTTGGGTCTTCACCCCAAATTACTTTATTGAAAATCTTTTAAATAGAAAATAAAATGAGAATATAAAATAAAAGGAATCCTTCAATGGAAAAGGTTGATGTCGATGATGATTTAGATAGGACTAATTTGGGTATAGTAGTCGCATGCGTCGTTGATTGAAATATACGATGCTGGTTGTTGTTGTTGTTGCTGCTGCTCTGCTGCTGCTGCTGGCTGCGTTGTCGCGATATAAATCCGCATGCAGGAGGAGTGAAGTTTTGGTCGAAAAATGCACACGGTGTGAATTGAGATTCTTGAGATTCGTACAGATAACGCGGTTGCAGATTTCCAAGGTTAGAAATGAAGGGGCTAGGGATATATTCGGGATTAGCTATTGAAACAATGTCGGACAATTGATTCAAGAATTGTATGTGATGTTGCAAATTTGGTAACTGTAACTGCTTTTAATTGCGTGGTATAGGTAGTCCTCGTAAAGTAGGTGTAGATACTAGGTAGGTGTAGGTGTAGGTAGGTGTAGGTAGGTGTAGTTAGGTTTTTGGAATGGTTGGAGCTGTAGCTGTAGCTGTAGCCGTAGCCGTAGTCGTAGTCGTAGTCGTGATATGGATAGACAGAGCGTATGTAGCTAGCTAGCTTATCAAAAGAAGGAGATGGATGAGTGGAGGTGTAGATGTGGAAGTGGAAGTGGATGGGATGTGGAAGTGCAAGTGCAAGGTGTAAGTGCAAGTGCAAGTGGATGATGTATTAATGATAAAAGGAATGACTGATGAATACCTAGATAGATGTTTAAGATGTAAAGCAAAGTTATGCAGGCACGCCGCACGCAGGTAGTCTATCTAAGATGAGGAGTGGAACGTTTTGTTTGGGCGGGATAGAACAGACGAGGGGGGTGAGAAGAGGGGATTTTTTTTGCACCTGGGCAGTATGAAATAATACCGGTATAATGCTGGCAGTATTATTAGTTAGTAGTAGTAGTAGTAGGACTGTAGAAGAAGTAGTAGTAGTAGTAGTAACAAGTAGTAACAGTAGTAACAGTAGTACCTAGTGTTAGTTAGACTAAGTTAGTAGTATGGAAAAATAAGAGGGAGGGTGTAGGTACTAGCTAGGTAGGTAGGTGGGTGGGTGAGAGAGTGTGTATATGTTAATATTAGCGTCAGTGTCAAGTGTCAATGTCAGTAATAAGTAGTGTATTGTACTATTTCCATGATTATTATTATTATTATTATTACCTATTTCTTCGATTAATGAATCAAAATGTCACTCAAACTCATCTTGGCCCGGGTAGAAGAAGATTCTTGAATTAGGTTGGCTTTTGCTTTGGTTGAGGAGAAGAGAGACTTTGACCTAAAAGAGGGATTCGCACATATGAAACATCAACTACCTACCTACCCAGGTAAAATTGTCAGGGGCATATATATATATATATATATATAAGTGGAGGTTACATCAATGACCTCGGGATTCAATGAGGTACGGATGGGTATTAGAAATCGGTCGAGAGTCGAGACTACCGGTATCATTATATACTTTGTTTATACCAATCAAACCAACCTAGGACGAGATGAAGTTTACTAGGTACCTAGTTAATAATGTGATAGTAGAATAATGGTGAAGGGAGTATCAAAAAGCTTCAAGCTTCTAAAAGTTACATTTGAACAATCAGGCTAATTGAAAGTAAATACCGGTCCGGTATATAAAGTACTTGTATTACAGTACTTTCAGCTATCTTTTTAATATATCCTCAATATAACATCCATCCAATCCAATGAACTATAATTCTCTTACGGGTAATCATTGAGGTTATCTTCAAAGCACATCTCATTTATTTACCTAGTAGGTCTGATCCAAACTCACAAGTAACATCAACCTTCTATCAGCTCCTCCTCCAATCCTCCTTTTCCTTTTTCTTTTCCTTTACAATCACCTCGTCACCTCGTCTGTCTCCCCATAAGATGTCTCTCTCCCGCATAAGATGGGAGGCTACATCCATTCAATACCGGTTTGTATTCTCCGAATCACATCATCCTATAACCTCAAGGAAAAGCATCCAAGCTTGATCCATTCGTCCAACCTGAGCACCCCATCAAGATTACCATCTAGGAAGATACGACACTCGCACGTGGACTTTATCGCCTTGCCACCCAATGAGGATGATTCTTTCGAGGCGCAGCGGTCGAGCATAATAATTGTATGAACTAAAAATGGCAAAAGTTGGCTCTGATTCCCTACCGCCAATAATCCATATTCACTGAGACTCAGATACCCTAAAATAGGATTTGGGAAGAATTGGTTGTAAGTAGCATATCTGTTATGCCGGGTCCCTTTTGTGCTGGGGATATTAGGGTTGGTTGGTTGGATGGTTGGTTGGTTGTACTGAGTTTATGATGAGTGATACTTTGTGTAGCACAAAGGTGCTCAAGAAAAGAAAGGTAGGTATCGAGTTGGAGTGAGTTGATTATTGTCACAATATTTCAAGGGGAAGGATGAATGACCCTTGACGAGGTATATAGAATATGGATGGGGGAGATATATTTACAGTATAAGTATATTTTATAGTTCTTACTATCTACCTAGGTACTATATATTATACTATATATTACCTAATGAGGGAGACTACTAGGCGGTGAGGAATTAAATTTTAGTGTTTGTGGATGGTTCCAAACTTCTTCCCTCCAACCTATTAACATCTGACTTTTTTTATCTTTTTTCTTTTTTCTTACTACATAACAATATTACATTTGCGTTGATATACATTCAAGCTTCTTTCCAATCCATTTCTATAATCCTTCTCAATTCAATAATAATCCTCCTTCTTGCAAATACCGTAACATCTAATCACACTTATAACCACATCGGTAAGTTCTGTATCTCAATCCAAATTCCTACTAAACCAAGCCATACCCTTTTGTGGAACCAGTGCTTGTTTCGTGAATCTTGTACCTGACTAAAAATCCCTGACGACGGCGCGATACAGTAGGAACTCTAATAGGAACCGATCAAATGGCGATCTGTCAATAATGTGGCACCACAGTTGTTCTCCGCAGTACCCGCTTCAAAGTTCCCAAGTTCCAACCCAAAAAGAATCAAGAGAGAGATTCCATTGTTCTGTTCGGTTCTGTTCGGTTTCCCTTCTTAACCTCAATACCTACCCGTGGCTGAAACTAGGTCTACCTATGACTTTAACTTCCGGTTACATCCAAATCCAGCATCACTCTCAATATTCGAGCATTCAAAAAGGAATATGATATATATGTTTCTATACGAGATGGACGTTATAGGAAATCCTCTCCAATATATGCTCATGCTCACACCTGGGCAAGGAGCATCCATCACCCAATTTATCTCTCGGCCGAACCACTTGAACCTTACATCCGCTCACTAAACCTTTTCCTATATGTCAAAGCATCAAAAAAAATCATCACCATCCCAATTGGATTGCCTTGTGGAGAAGACGTTTCAGGGGTATCTGCTTACTTGACTGAGATTAAGGTACTAGGTACTAGGTAGCCTGTAGACCGTGCGGCTGCTCTTTGTTGATCATGTGTTCAACAAATTAATAACCAGCCAGGCCCATGGTTTTGGTGTTGGATGAAATTATGAATTATGAATTATGAATTATGAAAATGACCCTACCTAGGAAGAATATCATTGATGTCCAGCATCTTCTCTTCGACGTCTTTTCTATGCGCTCTGGCCTTGAGATTCGCATCAACTAATGCTACAGCAAGCATTCACCATCAAAGGGTGATCAAAGAGTACGTACATCCTTATCTCTTTCCACCCCCTTCATCTCTCTCTAATAACCGAAATTTTTGCCAATATAATACAGTAGATCATCAACATTCATGATATCATTGTCATCCTCTTTTTGAACCTTCGTAGATCATCTCCAACCAAGCCAAGCATCAACAATCAAGCATGTCACTGGCCAACCAAGTGACATACGAGTCTACAACTTGACTTGTCTAAATGTCTCGGATGATTGAACGTTTTGGATATGTTTAACTTTCTATTGATGAGACAGCAAGCTTACAGAATAATGCTATTGCTACTGGCAAGCCATACTTAACTCGCTCCGAGGTTCAAGCCAAAGGTTCGGTTGAAAAATGTCTAACATTGCAACTGCCAGGGCAAATTATGGAGTAAATATTCCGCATGTTCAGTGCAGCATGCTTCCTATAACTCCACATTTTCCAATAGCCGCTTCAAATCTCGCAAGACGCGCGACAAAGTAAAATGGGATGTTGGATTATGGGAAATTCGATGCCCGTATCGTCGTTCCCGCTGTGCATCCACCGAGTCCACTCTCGTACATCCATGTTTATCGACCCCATTTCTACTTGCATCTGCTAGCATCTGCTACTTGCATCTGCGTTTGCATCTGCATCTACATTCACATCTGCTCCTTTTCTACCAACATATATGCAATGCGCGGACCACTTCTCGTGTATTGTATCCACATTAATGAAAAAAGACACGGGGGTCACCGACATAACGTTGGAGTATCTAAGAACATGCGCAATCTTGCCGCAGAACTTCTCCCTATTTGGGCTTCAGGCATATAATTAGATATGTATGATAGATAGATAGGTAAGAGATGACATACACATATCTAGGATTTTGGCAATCGAAATTTCGATCTTCTATATATCGCGTCATCATAGACAAAGATCCGAGAGAATGCCAATCTCTCACTTACCGGGTTTAGTCATATGGGATACAGTAATAACATGTTTACAGTAAGAACATATTCAAAGCCATTCACCAAGATCTCCGAGCTCTCTCATTGCTAATCCTAACCTAAGCAAAGCTGACCAGATCAGACCACATCGATACAGCCAACCCATACTCGGGCCACGACCACGTCCTACAGTAGTTCTAGAGTACGTACCGTGGATATTCTCTTCCGCCCCCAAACCCAAGCTACACAATCCACAAACCTCCCTTGCCCCCCTCCCGGCATTTCTCCCATCGCACAACCTACCCGCCCGCTCCAAACCCATCGCCACCGTTTCCAGAACATCTCGGAACCTTCTCTGCCCCCTTCTCCCGAGCCGATAGCCTGCAGGTGGTCTTTGTGTACACCGTCCCTACACTACTTGAATACAGGTTTCAGTACGCCTCCCAGGGTGCAGCTATCTGTATGACGGTGTGATGAATGCTATGGATACAAATTTTGGCAAGTTCCGGGTGTCGGTTGTGGTTTCCTTGGTGCGACGGGTTGTGGTTGGTGGTAGGTGGATTGTGTATGCAGTGTCCCGATGCTTTGTTTCATCTATATACCGGGTGGGATCACGGGGTGCTGTACCCCGGATCGTCATTTTATGGGGGGGGAAGGTTTGGTATGGTTTGCATGGTTGGGGTAATGGGGGGTAGGTAGGTGGTTGGCTTGGTGGTTATGGATGAGTATTGTGGCGTTTGGGGTGAGATGGAGTGTGTTGGTTGGCTTGGGTGTGAAGGGGTTGGGCTGAGGTTCATGGGAAAGTGTTGAGTTGAGTGGAAAGACTAGGTATATTCTATAGGATGCCAAGAGAGGACAAGGCGAAAAAGAAAAGAATTTGGTGTACAGTTGGTGGAATGATAACTAATTGTTTCTAGATGAACCATCATGTCTTCTCCGTCGTCTCAGCCCATTCAATTCAGAATAGTGCACAAATGGGGAAAAGAGCAACACTATAAACTAATGTATCAGCGAGATATGCTAGAGGCGCACCTCTTCTTCGTCTTTCAAAAATAGCTTCATCAACCATGTGATTATTTCCTTGGAAGCATTTACCCAACAACTTTCCGAAGGAGCACGATCTTGATAGATAATTCTGGTAAATTATCGTCTATCAGTTGGTCAATAAACTGCTTGTATCACAGAATAAAGTGGAATCAAAGCCTGATGTCACCGTAAGCCTGGCTTGTCCTGAGCCGCTGACTGCAAAGCGCAAATTGGTTTTTCCGGAACCGAACACAACAGTGCTGACTGCGTGAAACTACTACCATTGTCCGAAAAGTTTGTCCGAAAAGTTTGACTGTCAATGACTCTCAAGCTCCTAACTTATGCTTTCCTGAAGCTTTTTTATATGCCAGGTTACAAATCGCAACTGTCAAACAAAATATAGAATGAGCAGATTACGAGACCGATTTGCTAAGGCATACGAACATACCAAAGGAGTACTCCTTTTGAAGGCCGAGGCTATGGCTCTCATGGATCGTATGGATTCGAGTGAAGAAATTGATATGGAATACGTGAATGATATAATTGGTGTTCTCGAGACAACTATAATGAGTCGCTTCTGGAGGTGCGGTGTTATCAAACCTGAAGAAGTGGCAGTTTCGTTGTTGTCAATTGTTATGAAGCTCAAAGAGTTTCAATTTAAACACCTCGACATACCAGAGATAAGTCAGAAGGGAAACGGTTGTGCCAGTCTTTGTCAGTACTGTGACTGGGCGCTTAAGCAGCTCCATAAAGGTCCCAATAATGGTAAATTATCGAATTTACCCCAATCTTAAGCAAGCAGGGCTGATATTGAGTGTAGGGGGCCCTAAATCAACACCTATCTGCTTCGGCTACACATATTTGTGCGCCATCGACGCTACTCCTGATTTTCCAGTTTTGACAGGAAGATCACAAGCGGGATGTGACCTCTGTCGCTTCGCCTTGAGCCGCTTTACAGCCTTTACTGCTGATTTGGATGAGGATTCTAAGTTTCTGGCGGAAAAGGCATCTGTTTGGCTGGACATTTCATGGTGTCAGACTACACGAGCACATGAAAGTATCGGAAACGTTGTAGAAGCTATCCGACTGGTCGTCTGGCCTATGAACCAATTTCCTACTCTCATAAGCTTCCGATTGGAAACAACTGATGGTATAGAACATCAATGGTTTTGATTTATTGTGAACGCTTTACTAAGAAAATAATAGAGCGACTGCGAAAAGAGCTTGGTCTTTCCAGACCCTTGGCATCTACCCCATTAAATCCAGCGAACATCGAGCTTGTCCGAAGTTGTCTGACCACATCTGATCATTCGCAGGCAGATAGATATATTCCCAAGAGACTGTTAGATCTAGGTGCAATTCAGGGACTGAAACCCAGAGTCATAGAATTGCGCGGCCGTGAATCATCGAGCCAGTCTGAAGGTAGTTACCCTCCCCTCTATGCAGCGCTAAGCTACTGTTGGGGACCTCCCGATGCTGCCAGGCAGCAAGTAATCCTTAATTCCGAGACCAGACAAAGATTCCTACAAGGCATTGCCATGGACGAGCTTACAAAAGTAGTCCAAGATGCATGCACTGTGTGCCGTGCCTTTGGCCTTCGGTACTTATGGGTCGATGCACTTTGTATTATGCAGCAAGATAAGGCCGATTGGGAAGAGCAAAGCTATGAAATGGAAATGGTCTTTCGCAACTCTTCATTCACCATTTGCACACCTGCTTCCTCAACATGTCTCGAGGGTTTCCTTGTTCGGCAAGCTCCGCCACGAATACCAATCCACCTCAGATGTAATTTGGCCGAAACAGAGGGGACTGCTTACCTTATCCAGGCTGGGAGCAGAACCTATGTCGATCAGCATATTAAGTTCAAAAGACTACTCCTGTCAGATGATCTGGCATTCTCCAGATGGAACAATCGGGGTTGGGTCTTTCAAGAGAAGGTGTTGTCTACACGCAAAATCTACTTTGGTACAGACATGATCCATGTCCAAGTCGACAACACTGTGACTAGTGAAAACGGATTCAGAACAATGGAAGAGAAACATTCAACGAGGACTTATTTTTCAAAGGACCGTATGACTGTTACCCCTAAGGCAATCGTCCAACGGAGTCCGAAAGATCCTATCTTTTGGTATGATATCATAGAAGACTTCTCGAGAAAGAATTTTTCGAATAAACTAGATGTTTTCCCAGCAATATCAGGAATTGCCAGAATGTTCTCGGATGTTTATAAAGACAATTATGTTGCAGGACTCTGGGTTCGTGACCTTAAATGTGGACTCATCTTTGAAACGAATTTTAGATCATCAAAGAAGAGCTTCTCGGAACTACTTCACTTTCTTTCCAGTGAGACGGAATATATAGGCCCTTCCTGGTCGTGGGCTAGTCGACCTGAATTTTTGCATTTCGCAATTTGTTACCGTCACTTAAAGCGATGTCGAGTTCGAAGCCATTTAAGGGAAGAGTTTCAACTTCTCCATGTCCAGAACAAGATTGATGGATCGAATCCTCTGGGAAGAATAAATAGTGCATCGATTACTCTTTCGGGGACAGTATTGGATGTTCCTGAAATATGGAAACCTTCGAGAAATTACCCGGGATATTTCTACACTTTTTTGTCAGGGCATGGGATATTCCTCAGTCCAGACTGGTCTGATAAGAATGTTTATGTCACTGATACGGATAGGAGCAATATTCGCTTGCTCCTCATATCCAGCTGTTGTTCCGCCCCTGTAGAGACAATAAATAAATGGCTCGAAGAGAGAGGAGACGATCATTATAGAGAGCAAAAGATCGGAAGTTTTTTGGGAAAAGAGTATGAAAGGTCTTTTGCTGGTGACCAAGATCCTGCTTTCAACCCAGCAACAGATTGTAAACTTTGCACGGAAGATCAGGCAAGAGATGCTTGGGGCTTGATGATTTGTCCGGCAGGCTTGCCAAACAAATACTATCGTGTGGGGATGTTTACTGCAAGAGCGTATCTTGGGTTAAGCATATTTGATAATGGCCGGAAGGGAGTGGTTGAGTTGATTTAGGGACGGAGGGGTTTTTGATTAAAACCAAAGCCTGCGGTTGAGAAATATCGAGTCTTATCACATTCATGAGTATGAACTAATTAGGGGTGGATTTTGGGGAGGTATTTTGCTTATATACAGGAAATGAAAGGACGACAAATGATACGATTTAACCCAGTCACTGATATGGTCAACACGGGATTGATCATCGAACAAAATTTGTGTGTGAAGTATGAAGATTTACGATGGGATATTCTGAGGATGTATTGAAGAACCATCTCATTAGTATGTCTGATGAGAGGTTCTTCCTTATGAGGCTAAGTGTGAAATAATTCTAGCACCTTCCAACAATCCTACGCAATCATCTCAAAACCCACATCTGAAATCGACGCAAGCCAAAATGCACCACATTCATCCCCCATCAATTACCCCGAGTCTCCCGCCCCCCACACAATCTTCACGCAAATCCGACACTCTCCCCCATGATGAAGAGAAAATTCGACCATATTCGAACTTGCATGTGTATGGGGATCTGTGCTGGAAAGTTTTACTTCGGTGTCGAGTTCAGGGCCTCGGATGTCGATGCTCCTGAGTTCTTTTCCTTCCATACGTGGTTTGCTCTGTTCGATAATCAGATGTCCCGCCTCCATGTCGCGGGTGTCGAATGTGTATTCTACGTTTCGGATGGAGAGGATGGAGGATTTCATGGCGCTGTTGGGTGAGATGGGGAGGGTTAGAGGGAGGTCGTGGAGGTGGTATGGTGGGG
>NGKI01000015.1:573998-596106 GCA_002162615.1 Myriosclerotinia duriaeana | reverse complement strand
GCTTGGTTTGGGTGTGGGTGTGGGTGTGGGTGTGGGGATTTTGAGGTGATTGAAAGTTTGGAATGTAGTGTTAGGGGCTCTGGTGTATGTGCGAGTGGCTCTGGTGTCTTGGATTGCTTGGTGAGGGGTTGGGGAATAGGGGTTGCGGGGGTTGGTATTGTTGGAAATTTTATTGGGGGTTCTTTGGCTTTGGCTTCGACTTCCACTGCGTCTTCGTCTTTGGTTTGTTGTATGTTGTGGAGGGGAAGGTGGAGCGATGATTGGATGGGTTTGGGAATACTCATTTCGGATGTTTTGATGGATAGTTCTGGAAATTTGTTGGCTAGGTTGTTCTGAGATCGGTTAACGGGCTGGTCCTTGGATCCAACTTCTCGTGGTGTGAACTCAGTTGCTGTTGTGTTACTGAGGGGGAGATATAATATCGACTTGGGTGTCTTCAGGGGACTCGTTGTGAATGATTTGGTTGGTACTTCTTTCTTGTTATTGTTCAGATCATTCAGAGGTCCTTTTGTGAATGGAAGTATGGCGTTATCATCTGGTTCCTCGACTCTAAGATGAATAACACTTGGCGACCTGATATTAGCATGGGATGCGACGCCAGAAATACTTGAAATCCTCATTCCATCTTCTATTTCGATCCCTCTCGATTTTACGCGATCCAAATTGGATGAACATGGTTCAATCTCGCAGATCTTTGAAAGACTAGTCCTCGACAATTTAGCACTTTCAGGCAGTGCCAACAAATGCACTCTACTTTCAGCCCCATTACCCACATACCCAGGCCGTCTCACGAACCCTTTCTCGATCTGCATCATCTCCTCACCCATCTCCCTCAACATGCGATCGAATCTCAAAACTGTCTCTTCATCCATCCATTTTCCTACCGGTATCGTCCACTTCGGATACAGCCGAGCATGCGAATGCGAAATATGGTATGCCCCGTGTTTCTTGATAAATAAATCGCATAGAAAACAAGCGGATTTGCTGGATCCGATGCATCTCGGAGGGGGGTTCGCGGCATGTTGCTCATAGAAGAAGATGAGTTGGATTTCACCGTGGACACGCTGGTCTTGGGGTGCTGTGCATACTTCTAGTTGAATGTGGCGGAATAAATGTCGACATCTTCTTTTTCGACAATAGTAAATCAAATCATTGCGAATGTCTAGATACCTGCTTATTTTATCGATTCGCAGCACCGTACGATGGTGGCTAACATCTAAATTGACACCTCTGGTATGCAGCTGATGCTCAAGCGATGGCTCATTGGCAGTCGTTGATACTTTGTGAGCGGCTAGGATGATTTTAGTTAAGTTTTCTAAGTGGCTGTTGTTGGATGCAGGCACGAGTACGTTGATACTATGGAGAAGGTCCGAGAGATGACTGCATAGCAAACTACGCCAGTGGCAAGTATCGGCATTCATCTCTCGTTCCAAGAGCGTACAGCGAAGTTTCTCGACCCCAGTGCAGAGAAAGTCTCCGCACCGTTTCCTTCTTGGCTTGATCCGAGTTCGCAGACGACATTCGCTCAGCCGGATTATTCGCGAGAAGAGTTCTGATTCATGATTTTTCTCATCTTGGTCGGTTTCTGCACACGTTTGCGGATTAGGATGTTGGCATTTTGCCTGATGATATTAGTGGAACAGATACAAACTAACCTGCACGAGCGATCTCCTCCACTATATCTAGGCATCTACGCAAGCCATTCACGATTATCACTGAAGGTGTTTCGTTTGATGCGATTCGTATCATTAATGATGGCGGAGCTCGGTTACTATATTCTTCAACCGTAGCCGCTGATACATTGTGTGGGCCTTCTTTGGCCTGAGCTAGAACGGCTATATGATCGGCCAGATGTTGTTCTTCCTCATGTCGAAGTATGTGATTTTTCGATCGTGGAAAGGTGTTGCCTCTGTAATTCTTCGGTCCAGTGGGCTCTTGGGTTTTAAAGTAGAGCTTCCGCACAATATCATGGAAAGCTTGTTTTGTTGCGGCTAGTCGAGTTTGAGGTGACATGGGCATATCGATCCGGGATCTGGCAATAACATATCATAAAGGGAGTGACTGACTTCACTGATTAAGTTGAAAGAAAAAAAAGGGGGGGAAGCAGCATACTTGAGAGGTCGAGATCCCTGTCGACAAACAACAACTGGTGCGGATAACTGCATCGAAGCCAATCGGCTGCTTGCATAAGGGATCTTTTTGTCATTGGATGAGGCGATTAGAAGGGGGAAAGGCACAGCGGGAGTGGAGCTTTTACTTTATTCCACGTGGATGGGATGGAAATTGAAGAGTGACAGAGAGCGCATCTCTTTAGCTTTTCGACTACTCAGTATATCTTCCAGATTAGTATATTATGCGTCTGTATATCCATGTAAGATCTTACTATTCGTTTAATTTGGTTCACTTTATTTTACAGGCATTTGCAAAGTCACATTTTATCATGTTGCTATCGTTATTTTTGGGTTTTCTAAGAAAAACTTGCATTGTATTTTTTTTTTTTGGTTTTGTGTGGATTTTCTATTGATGAATGGTCCTGCCATTCAGTGCATCACAAAATGGTCCTGCCATCAGTGCATCACAAAATGGTCCTGCCATCAGTGTATTACAAAATGGTCCTGCCATTCAGTGTATTACAAAAGAAAATGTTTTTTTTTTTGTGGTTTTTGGTGGTTTTCAAAAGTCAAAGAAAGCTAGAACAAGGCAGTTTATTACAAAAGAAAATGTGCATTTGGGGGTTGGGGTTTCAATTTGTTACTCCTTCTCCTCTTCATTCATTGTCTTTCGCTTTCTGTCCTCTCCTTTCGTTCCTCAAATTTTCACTCCACCATCTTCCTGATCTTCATCCTCATCCTCCTCATCCTCATCCTCGTCGTCCTCATCCTCGTCGTCCTTGGGGACTGACTTGATCGTGTCTCGGCCTTGGAAAACGATTTCAGTATCGTCGACTTGGGCTCGTTCTCGTCCATGGCAAGGTTGTCCGGGACGTCCACACCATTCCTCGGCTGGTGGTGCTGGCTGGCCTTGAGGTGTGGGCTGGTCTTGTTCTTGCAATTTTTCCAAGGTTGCAGCGGCAATTGCATGGCTCTCTGGTTTCTGGCCTGCACGGCAAGGTTGTCCAGTGCGTCCACACCAATCTTGGTCCTGAGGTGTTGGCTGCCCCTGTTTTTGCAATTGTTCCGGTGCTCGCTCGCCGTGGTTCTCTGCATGCTCTGCCACTGCTTGTGGAGCCGGAGCTGCATTCTCAAGTGCTCGGAGGGGTGCGATTGGTAGTACCGGGACAACATGTTGTTCGAGTGGTTGTTCTGCTGCAGCGATTGGAGCTGCAGGTGAAGCGACCACTGGTGCACCTGTCTGGGTTGGTTCCCATGACAGCTGAAAGTTGAAGGCGGCGGCCCCAAAGTTTACTCGAAAGTTTCCGTCTGACATCTTGGCGTCTTTTTGGTGGGTTTTTCCTTGATGGGTGATCTTGGAAAGTGGTTGGGTTGTTGGTTTGTGTGTTTGTTTGGTTCTCAAATCTGGAATTGAGAAGATTGTTGTTTCTGGTGTGTCTGATATTCTGTTTTCTGAATTTGAATGTGATGGGGAGAAAAAAAAGAGAGCATGATGGGGATGGGGATGGCTGTATTTATAGGCAATGAGAGAGCCTTGGGAAGCATTGTTCTTGGGTTGTTCTTTGGGTGTTCTCTGGGGTTTTTGAATATTTTGGGAATTTTATAAGAAACAAGGATTGAGAACTATTGTTCATTCCACTGTTCACACAGAAGAAGCCAGAGTCGGGTCTTCGCTTCGAAAGGGGGGGTGATTCAATAATACTACCCGCAAATTTACTACTACCTTCGAGATTTGACTTGTTCAGGATATATCATATCTGTTATTTACCCAACTTATTAGACTAGAGTCTAAGAACACAATGTTAGTATACAGAATATATATATATATATTTAGTTGTGGATTGTATACATAGAATACGATAACACCGTTACAGTTCATTAAGCGAAATATGGTGAAAATTTTGAGCGACTTACATAAAGAATAAAGTTCTAGTCCCTATGTTCACAACGATCCAATCAGTAAAGCAATGCAATCTAAATGTATGGAATCAAGTTCATGATATATAATGCTGAGAAAAGAGATGTATACTACATCAGTAACTTTCATGATATATTCTTCCGACGAGGCTCAAATGAAATCATCTTAACACTGAAGGATTATAATCGCTTGATCTATTTAATAAGGCTATGAGTTTCTCAAGTCCATATCGACCTTTCTTGAATTCGCAATATTGCAGATTCCATAATGCTTCTATAGTTCTTCAAATTTATTGATTTTTGTTATTGTTAAAGTGGTACACTTGTTTTTCCTCACTTTGTTTTATTTTCATACTTCATGTAACTCACATATTCGCCAATCAAAACTTCCTCCCCAACTATCATTCAGATCCAGTACTTTTACATATACATTCAACTCCATCTCCCAATATCTAGAGGCTATATAAGGAGACATAGTATAAGAGCTATTGTATCAATACCAATTGGAACTTTGGAATCCCCAAGCATTTGCTAGGTTTTGCCAGGGGACTTTAGTTGTAAATCCCTCTCTCCATTTGCCACCATTTTTAAGTCCGAATTTGAAATCTTTTGATGTCCCTGAAAGGAATTCATTGCATGTCTCTCAATTATTTTTTATCCTCTCACTTTAGAATTTACAGTTAGTCTTGGATGTCTTTGTAAATTAAAGTGTTGACTTGGTACTAACATTACTAATAAGTGGGAAACAATCCTTTGTTAGATTCTCAGACTTCAATGGCTGATAGTAAATATTATACCACGAGATAACTAGCAAATCTTACAATTAAGAAAAGCATATAACTTAACTTCTTAAATGCTTTTTGAAAAACTTCCAATGATCCCACAAAGAAATCCTCGCTAGATTCTCGACACAATTCTTCACCATCCCCATTTGGGGATGTCGGAGCTGTCTTCATCCCAACCCCGATCAACCAACCAACTCTCAAGAACTCTTGTTGCACACCTTCAATTTGCTGTTTGTTGCATATCAAATGGTTAAGCAGAAGACTAGGACAACAAATTTGACAAAATCAAAAAGTTCTAATATGAGATATCTTGAAAGTGCATTGTGGACATGGGTCATCTGGGAAGATTGTTTTGAATGACATTGAAAAGGATTTAGGGTAGCTGTGGGTGGTTGAAGGCTGTGAATCAGTGTTCATAGAGTAGGTGAAGAGGAGGAACAAAGACCAGAAACAAAGGGCTTTGTTTGGACAGACCTCAAGTTCAACACAGATTGAACATATATTGAACATATGCTTCTGGCTGGTCCAACGAGGGCGAACAATGTAAGTCTTACATGTCGGCGCCGACGGAGCAGCAGAACTTTAAGATGTTCAGATTCTGTTCGCATTCCAATATGAGGCTCAGAATGTTCGAATTTGATTGAATAGAGTTTGAACAATCTTCATCCTCGACTATATAAAGACATGATGATTGGACCTCATTTTCAATTAATCATCATCCATACTCAGCACCTCAACACAGCAATCGAGAATTCCTTCAAAACTCACAAATTCACACTTCCAAGATCAGGTCCACCGCGTCTTTTTTTTCAGAAGCAGGAAATCCACAAGTCAGCAAGGAATCCTTCAAGATGCCTCGATTCATACCTCAACCACCAAAAGGTTGCCCCTGTGACGTCTGTCGCCAGAACCGTCCCCCAAAGCAGCCAAAATGGAACAACAAGCGGGACCAGAGCCCGACCAAGAGCGCGGGCAAAATCGAAGACCAGTGGGATTTCCCAGAGATTGACGGCTGCACATGCCATCGAGTACGCTGTCTCATGCATCAATTCCGATTGTTTAGTGAAGAACACCAAAAGTTATTCGATGAACACGCAAAGCTCATGGATGATTGGTGCATCACCATCATTTTGGAAGAGCAGTTGCGAGACTTGAACGATCTCCACGAACGACATGTTCAGTTTCTCAAGAGACTCGGCAATGCGGGAATCTCATGGAGAAAAGTGTCGTCTACCGGGTTCAGATTTTCATCACTCGGAGCATGCGTGTCAAATGTCGACACCTCATGTGCAAGAATAATCCGCCGAATGGGGAAAAATGGGGGGCGAGTGGGTAATTTCTGGCCGCATGGCCGCTCAAGATATCATGGACCTTCTTGCAGCAACTCATCTACTCACAAAGTTTCAACTCCTCCGAGCCAAACAATAGTCGTTAGTAGATAAGTGACGTTCCCGATGGGAGCTTTTGATCATTGAATGAAAAACAGAAAACTCAAAAAACAGACGAAATTTTTCCTTTGTAAGAAGTTCTTGATTTCCTGATCACAAAACAAAAAACACCAAAAAAAATAGAAATTGAATTTTTTCCTTTGTAAAATCTTTGAGCCTCAATGCATTCATTGCCAGTGAAATATAAAATACGACCCAAATAACGTTTGGACCATTAGGACCCAGTGAGAATTTGCTGCAAGTTGACCACTAAGTCTCAAGTAGCAAAATGTAACATATCAATTATATCAAACAGCTAATATTTAACAGATACTGCCCAGAATTATTTATACATCATTGACCGTGCAAATCATTTGATACTAGCCACGGCTTAATACCGAAGTGGTGGTGGTGGTGGTAAGGTCAACCGTTAGTGCGCAAGCATAAAAGTGACCGGTAACCAACATGCGTAATCGCAATTACGACCAAGATAGCTGTCGCGCTTAAGGAAGAGATTTATACGTATTCAATAGCGTTTATTACAGGATGTTGCGAAGACATGGGAAAAGATATGATGGCTCGATGTTGGGCTCGTCGGCGCTAGTTTGATTACGTCATGATTATAGTTTGCCCCTTGAAATCGCGCCTAAGTATTTTTCTCATCAAAACAAAGCAACATCCTTATATGAAGGTTTCCATCGTTATCTGCTTGTGCACATCCCAAAATCCATCAATGCTTCCAACCTTTCGAATCTTGGCTCGAAGAAGCCTTCAACAATATATCACTTCCACAAGAGCTTCGATCAATTTTCCGTCTGCAAACTCTTCAATCCGACCCACGCCCTCCAATATAACCCTTCGTCTTCCTACAATGGATCGCGGAATCAAACGAAAAGCTGAATCCATATCAGAAACCCCCAAAAAGGCCGTCAAACTGGACGATTACTGCAATACACCCATTCGTCGTTCTTCTGAAGGCGAGGAAATTTGGCCTGCCCCACGTGACCAATTGGAAGCCGCCTACAAATTCATTCGAGAATGCGCGACAGCTCAAAAGCCTACTCTTATTGTACCGGACAAAGATGCAGACGGATTGAGCGCTGGAGTTATCATGTATCGGACTTTGCTGAAACTTGGGCTTGAGGAAAAGCATTTGGATGTCCACTTGGTGCGGAAAGGATCGAATATACATGAAGAATATGAAAGGAAAGCGATGGCGGAGAAAAAACCAAGCTACGTGATTGTTTTGGATCAGGGGAGTCGAGGGGGATTGCCTGTAATTGATGATGAGAACGCGAAATGTATGATTATTGATCATCATTTGAGTGATGATTTTCCTAAAAATGCTACTGTAAGTTTGGAAAGCTTTCGTTGGGAGAGAGCAAGCATGTACTAATGGGCGGTGGAAGGTTGTCTCGGGTTGTCATTGCCCACCAGTTCCAACGACTGCTTTAATGACTTACGAGATCTGCAAGGAACTCCATCCTGATATTGCTCAAGACTGCGGGTACCTCTGCGCAATCGGAACACATGGAGATCTCGGGAACACTCTGAAATGGATACCTCCATTTCCAGATATGAAAGATACTTTCAAGAAACATACTAAGAAGCTCATTAATGACTGTGTTTCCTTTATCAATGCTCGTATGTTGTATATATTTTCAAACCTCATTTGCTGAACTTCATCTAGCACGAAGAACTGGCACATATGATGTTATTACAGCTTGGAAAGCATTGTTGGAAGCCCAATATCCAAAGGAAATCATGAACGACAAAAGGCTGGCTGAAGCACGACGGGAGATCAATGAAGAAGTTAAAAAACAAACGCATACACCACCAAACTTTAGCAAAGATGGCAAAATTGCGGTATTGAAGATTGAAAGCGAGGCCCAGGTACACCCAGTTATTGCTACTCGATGGGTACGTATTGATCTCGCCGAAATGTCTCATTCTTGCTAAAATTCTACACAGGCAGGCTTTTTAAAATCCAAAGCCCTGGAAATTGTGATGGTTGCCAATTATGGCTACCTACCAGGCAAAGTGAATTTCTCCTGTCGGGTTGCTCGATGTGCTCGCGGCCGTGATCCACCAGTCAATATCATTGAGTCATTGAAAGCAGTAGCCAGTCTCGACACCGCGGACTTGGTCGAAAGATTAGGAGATAACTTTGCTCGCGGCCACAAGGAGGCCTCGGGGGGAATTGTTAACACCGCCGAATTTGAAGAATTATGTGCACTGATGGAGGTTGGCGAAAAGGCCAAAAAGTCGGAGCAAGATGCATCGACAAAGAAAGTTGAAAAATCACCACAGAAAAACACGTTAAATAATTACTTCAAGAATTCTTGAGATGATAGTTGAGACGATAAATAGGAGACATGCTCAATAGATTGATTCAAATACATTACAATATGAATGGACATCTAATTCAAAATAATCCTTGCTAATACTTCCCGGTATAAATAAACAAATCTCGTCAATTACTGGTGCATGAAACTCAGATGTTCACTGCATTATTTGATGTCGACTCTAGCATTGAATCCGCAAGGCAGTCATACCACGGAGTCTCTTCCTCATCTGATATCCCCGCCATCCTATTTTCCATCCAAGCCCTAAACAAATGCAGAGGCATTTTCTCCCAAAGTTCCCAACCATCCATTCCATAATGCTCAGCTGCATACTTGCACTGGAATCTGTCGTTATACCTTGGGTTTGAAAAGAACCGGTACTTGATTGGATATTTAAACCCGCATCTTCCCGTTATAGTGGGATCCATTTGAGCTGGCCAGAGGGTTCGTATTGGCTCCTCATCAACTGTAGACGTAGTCCCTGATGGTTCTGGCCCAAAGAGATCTGGATCGGTCACAGGTTGACCGGACCATTTGACCTTTCTGGCCTTTTTAACGCTTTTGACTTTGGTTCGCGCGCCGGCTTGGGCTCCATCTTGAGCACCTTGACCGTCCTCGGGCTGCTCTTCTTCTCCTTCTTCATTGTTTTCTTCTTCATCGCTCTCCTCTTCCTCCTTCTCCTCTTTTTCCTCTTCTGGGGTCCTCTCTGGAGATGGTCTGATATTATGTGTGAACGATGGATCTATAGCAAGCTCTTGCAGCTTTGTTGGGATCTTGAACAAGGGATAATCAAACGGTGGACTAAACCCCCCATTCAAGAGTTCTGCCGCAACTCTCCATCTCTTGCCTACTCTTGGAGGCAAACCGCTGTTGATGTCGTTATTGTTGTCGTTGCAAGAAAAACATGACATATCATAGCCAAACGCGAGGTTTACCGCATTTGTCATGGCCATCATTCCGCAGTTGTATTCATCCGCTTGTCGGGGTGCGTTGGGACTGTTATCTGTCGTTCTATATTGTTTCATTCTATGGTCCGTACGGTAGTGCCATTGTCCATATAATGGAAGCCTCTCACTATCATAGTATCCCTTACCGAATCTGTCGAGCACAACCGCTTCGAGTAGATTCATACAATACGTATTAATCCCCAACATATGCCGAGACGACATTTCATCTCGTTCCGGTACTCTTCTCGGTGTCATGGCACTGGCGTTGTCGATATGAAAGCAAAATCTTTGTTTCGGTGCTATCCCCATAAGAATTAAATGATGAGCAGCATATTCGAATAGAAGAAATACATAGTCGAGATTCATAAAGGTTTCCTCATCATATGGCTCCAGTGCCTTCTGCATCATTGACCAAGATAAGGCAAAGTCTTGTTCGGTCCATTTTACGTATGATACCCTCTTTCCCTGTTCTGGATCCCACATCCATTGCCTGTCGATATCTCCTTTATCTGGCTCCCAGTAGAGTCTTTGAGTGTCGATGCATATACAGCTAAGCTTTTGCTTGGTGGGGGTATCTCCGGCTAGGTCGCCACCTTTGAGTGTCCTCGCTATAGCCCGATTCCTATACTCGCAGACCAAATATACATACTAATGCACAATTCCTCGCATCAGTAAGTGGCTCCAAACCGTTCATTACACTACCATTCATTGTCTAGCCATCTACCAGACCCAACAGCCACAATAAGAAAGTCAGGAAAAGGCCAGCTTACCAGATCCACAAGAGTCGGCTGCACGTGGGCCATCTCAATTAAGCTCGATCTTTCAGCTGGGTCTCGATACAAGATCGTTATCAGAAATCGAAAATCACTTCTCAATATCTTCATCCTGTCCATATCAATCGCCCACTCCGACCACTTCTTCTCATCCGTTTTGTACATCTGTTGCAAAACCCTCCAAAACCATTCTTCAGTCAATGGTTGAAATTGTCTTCGTTCAATCTCTCGCCTCATTTTACTATCCAAGACACCGGCCTCTGGACGAGGGATAGGTGGAAGAGGGTGCCTTTTTTCTGGCGGTAAGGCGAAGGGGTATTCGAGGACGACTTTTCGCTTTTTAGAAACGTTTTCAAGGAGCCTGTTGTAGGCGGATGCGTCGTTGGTTATTACGCGGCTGACACGTTTGCGTATCGGGGGGTTAATAGGTTCGGGGGCCGGGGTCAATTGAGGGAGGGGTGGGGGATTCGGGTTGTGGTGGAGGGTGGTAGGCATTGAAATTCTTGTTCTGCGGTTGGCTGCCATGGTGAATTAATTATGTTGTGTTATTGATGAGAAGATGTGATTGTAAGACACTTTACTATTGAATGTGTCAATCAAATGAAGTTTTTATTACAGAAGTTTGAGAGAACGGTTCTGGGTATTTTTTCAGAAAGACTCTGGGTTTCTATCAAGGGCATAATATGCTTCCTTAATTGCCATTTTCAATATGAAGTTTTCAGGAATAAACAAAGAAGCTTTTTGTTTCATTCATCAAAACACGCCGCATCTGGTTCGAACTTCGATTCTTTATAAACGAGTCTACTCAAAATTCGAAGAATACAAAGAAACAATCCTCCGGAAGAAAGTCTCGCTTTATTTGCTAAGGAAATTAGCCATATCTTTCACTCAAGTCTCCTCGCTTACGAAAACAAGGGGGTTTGCAGCCACTGTTGATTGGCCGAATGGGTAGGAGTATGGAGATACCCTAAAATTCTTTCTAACATGCAAGATTACATTCCTCATCCAGCTATAAATTAGTCCCCTAATTAAAATTCACCCTTGAAATCTATAAAGAATAATTGACGAGCTTGAAAGTGCTCGGTTGAATCAATCATATATAGCATTTCGCCTACTTTACCAGAACGTACAAGTCTCCCTGCTTCCCCCAAGCCTATGCCCAGTCTTATGACCTCAAAACCCAACTTCTCTTCGATTATTCATATTGTGATCAAAAAGATGTGTATAGCCTATTAGAGGAACCACATGATCCGCATCAGACAAAACTAGATTAATCGTCTCAATCGCCAATCCTCTCATCCACAACAGAAAGACCTATTAGCAAATCATAATTTTTAAATAGATGCAAGTAGAATCAGAAGCAAAAGTCTAGCGCATTGACCATAATTCGAATTATTTCCATGGCACCCGTGTATATACTTCAACTCACTACGTGGAAACCGAACTTTGAATCTGATAGTGAACGATTCGTTGTTTAGTTATGAAGATTGATGGTTAAGCCTGCGATAATTCCAACAGTGATCTACCGTCCTTTATATAATCATCATTGCAAATGCCAACCCTTAGTCTTCCTCTTCTCCTTAAACCAATCTCGTACATACTCTATCCCTGTATGTGGCCCATATGGTTCATTCTCCCATTGTGGCCTTGGTGCTTTCAATCCCGTCTCTTCTTCACATCGCTCTCTCAACTTCTCCAATGTCCCGCCTCGATCATAAACGACCTTTGCTCCCTCATCTTTATTCTTCATTTCCGTTCTCAATCTCTTAGTTGCCTCCGCGTCTACGGAGAAGTTCTCCTCGATAACCACGACCCCATAATGATTCTTCGCCCCATCAATCGTTACCAATTTTCTCTCCACCTCCAACGCCACCTTCTCAGCTGGTCTGGTGAGCGGATCACCCAGTCCACCCCCTCCCCAAGTAACCCATTCCAACATATCACCCGGAGCCACCTTAACATGATCACATTTACTCGGAAGCATTCTCTTTTCCCCGCCCACCAAATGTAGTTTTTTCCAAGATCTTTCACCCGGTTTCCCACCATTAATCCCCCATGGTTTGGTAAACCATCGATCATCATGAATACTAAATTCCCCCTTCGCTAAAAATCGATATAAAGTTCTCTGAGCATTACCACCGCGATAGAACCCCGCACCTCCAGTGTCGGCAAGTGATTCATTAGCCTCGATACGCAGCGGGAAATTGAGCTCGATAGCTTCAGTCGGCACAGATTTGATTGCTGGAAACAAACAGTGACAATCCGGACCATCTCCAATAGGACGAGCTGGAACACCTCCAAAACCTATCTGGTAAAGTTGGTACCATTCACCATCGGGTTTGAATCCAGAGTAGAAGAAATGTGGAGAGTCGGAGAATCCTGCAGCTGCGCTGTATTGAGGGGATCGTTGGCCCATGAGTGCTTGAATGATATCCAATGTTCGGCCAAGGAGGTGAGTGCGACAACTTACAGGCGCTGGACGGACTGGGCGGAGTATGGTTCCTTCAGGTATGATGATTTCGAGGAGATCGTGAAATCCATCATTGACGACGCAATAAGGATCAAATACTGCAAGGAGATAGTATCCAACGAACATTTTAAACATAGCGACCGAGAGGTAAAAATTGATAGCTGTTTCAGCTTGTGGGGAAGTGCCATTGAAATCAAAGACGAGTTTCCCGTTCGTCTTTCTCATCGAACAAGTTATGGCATAAGGCCCGACTCCTTGACCGTCGTCATCAATAAAATCTGTGAAGGTACTTTCTTCGTCGCCAATTTTTGTCTCGATAAGTTTCATAATACCCAGGCGATTTCGTTCAAGGAGCTCATCACAAGAGGCACGGTACACACTATACAAAAGTCAGTCAAGAGATACGTATGTATGCTCATTTTTCAAACTACTTACTTAGGACCGAATCGTTCATTCAACTCACAAACCCTAGTAGCGGCCGTTCTACAAGCCGCTACCAGAGCTGTCAAATCACTACGAAACCAATCTGGTTGACGCGAATTCCGACAGAATACCTCAACCACGGCATTATTATAGACGCCTCGAGAATAAAGCTTCACAGTGGGTATCTGGAGACCATCTTCAAAGACGGAAGTCGAGTTGATGGACAAACTCCCTGGGACTTTACCTCCTACATCACTACATATCATTAGTCCAATGTACTCGACGAAATGAAAAGTTAACATACGTCATGTGTCCAAAGTTTGCTGCCCAACCCACGAGCTCATTGCTGTAGTAGATTGGCAAAAGTACAATAACATCGTTCAAATGACTGATTGCGCCACTGGTTTCATAGACATCATTCGTGACAAAAACATCACCCTCCTCGATCGTGCCTTTCCATGATTCAAGGAACTGAGTGATGAAACTACCAAATTGACCCACTAACATCTGACCCTCTTTATTCGTGATGACATTAAATTCGTCTTGTTGATCTCGAATGGCAGGTGACATACTACACCTAAGCATAAGGGTATCCATCTCATTCCTAATAGATTGCAACGATGACGAGATTAAGGTAGGAATTAATGGCGATTTTTGAACAAGATCCTGGGCACTTGGCCAATCATGATGTGCAATATCAGATGTTAGTTTAGTGTTCTCGTTTGGGAAAATGAGAATATTCCCATAGGAATCGATTTCACCATAGAAACCGGGAAGTATGAGAGTATTAGAGTCCATTTCTGATATCACGCAGGGTCCGTGAACTTTATATCCAGCTTTCGTGATTTTAGCTCTGTCCCAGAAAATGGCTTCCATGCTTTGCCCATCTGTACTAATCATCTTGTGGTTGATAATTGCGTCATCCGGAGGCGTCGAAGTTGCATTTGCAGCAACACCTTCGATAGGACTTATCTCGATGTCTACAGAGCCGTCTGTGACTATCGTTCCAAGTCTCATAATCTCTAATGCGAAATTAGGAAGGCAGAAACTATATTGCTTTTCGTGAGCTGCATGAAATCGATCTCGAACCGTGTTAATGAAGTTAGCTGTATCAAGCTTGAAATCCTCTTCCAGAAGTGGAATGGACATTGTAAGGGCCTGTCCTTTGTATCTAAGATCTGCTTCATACTCAACCTTCAGAGGAGTAGACTGATTTAGGGCTTCAAGAATTATTCCTTCGCATGCTTTCCTTAATTCTGAGAGAACATCAAAAATGTCGGCTTCTGTAACGTCTGTAAGAGATTTGATGTATGAAACCGATTGTTCGTGGCTCAATTTCGTGGTGGTATCACCCTGGGCACACAGAACCCCTGGGGCGGGTGGAATAATTACTGGCCAGGCTCCAAGTAATTTTCCTACAGCATTGGCATGCAGTGGACCAGCTCCTCCAAACGCAACTAATGAAAAGTCTTCGGGATTATAACCTTGCTCGACAGAAACATTATGCAACGCGTTATACATTTTTTCATTTACCAGGTTATAGATGCCCTGAGCAGTTTGACCTGTCGATAGTCCCATTTGTTTAGCAACGTTTTCCACCGCCGTGGTAGCCGCTGCAATATCTAGAGGAAAACCGCCACCAAGTAGCTTATCCGGAAGGTAGCCAAGGACGACATTTGCGTCAGTCACAGTTGCATTCTTTCCGCCTCTGCCATAACAAGCAGGTCCTGGATCTGCTCCCGATGATTCTGGCCCCACACGCATTGTGGATGTCAAGTCGACGTATTGTGCTATTGATCCACCACCTGCACCAACAGTTCTGGGGAGAGTATATTAGAAAGAATGAAAGTTCAGTATGAGAGAGGAATACATACTTCACATCCACCGATGGTGCTCTTACTGTGAGATTATCCACAGCTGTCTCTCTTCGAATCGCAGGAATTCCATCAGATATAAGTGCACAGTCTGTTGAAGTACCACCCATATCCAAAGTTATCAAATTTCGATATTTCGTTTGCTTTGCCACAACATCCGCAACACCTCGGACACCACCAGCCGGGCCAGACATCAGAATATTGACAGGCAAATCACCAGCCAGATCCAATGTAGTAAGTCCGCCATCACTTTTTAGGATTCGAATGGTCTCGCTATCCTCGGCAAGAAGTGTTTGGAGGTTAGTCAAGTACCTCTTGACAACCGGCTTGACGATAGCATTTGCACTTGCCGTGACTGTGCGTTCATATTCCCCCATCTCAGACAATACATCGCTTGAGCAGATTATTTCTACATCAGGACCGAACTCCTCCTGCAGTATTTTTGCTACCTGCTTCTCATGTGCATTGTTCTTGTATGAATTAATCAAGCTAATCGTGATAGCTTCAGGATTTTGCTTTTTGAGACGGGTAAGATCTTTCCGAAAAGAATGCTCATCAATCGGATGAACTATTTGACCATCGTAACCTATCGTTCCTGTGCATTGCACGGTACTTTCAAGGGGGACTATTGGGTCTGGTGGTAGGAAATTAATCCATGCTCCGAGACCACCTGGGATCTGAGATCTTCGTAATGCCAGAATATCTTTATGGCCCGAGGTAACAATTAATCCTGTTTTCGCTCCCTTTCCTTCGAGGACCGCATTTGTTGCTGTCATGAGCGTCAGAAGCTTCCATCAAACAGAATGGTAAATAGGAATAATTTCTAACCAACAGTAGTGCCGTGGTGGATTCCATCGAAATGGCCATCCCAATTGTAAAGACTCTTTAACTGCTTGCGCACTTGTGTGATACCATTCTTAACACCAATGCTTTGGTCGTGACTAGTTGAAGGTACTTTCGTCCGGACAGTGTTCCCCTCTGGTGTAAAAACACACACATCAGTGAAAGTTCCCTGGAGAAAAATTATTAGTCCCATACTGCTCGCTGATTTACTGAGAAGCAATCGAGTTACATACTCCAACATCTACACCAAGTCGATAACCGCTGCTTTTCTTTGAATCCATTTTCGAATCTCCCATGCTGTCGCTCTGCTCTTCGTTTTTGAGGTGATGCATTCAGGTAATGATTCAAAGGAAGTCTATGAAATGAAAGAGTTGATATAAGAGCTTTCAAGTCACTCTCAATCTGTAAGATCAGCTTGCAGTATGCCTCGTTGGTTTCTTCTTGCAGGTACATGTTATCGTTTTATCTCCTATCATCTCGATGAAGTTATGATTGCTCAACGTTACACTTGCTTATCGATTTATCTGCGGGGTTCGAGTGCCTGGTAGGAATATCGCAATGCATATGGCTGGTTCTGGAAAGGACTATTACAAAAATGGTATATCGCGCATGAAAAGAACATCAGCCACTTGGATGTGATCAAAGTAGGTATTCATTTAGGAAGTCGATTTATTTAGACCAAATCTGGAGTGCTAGAAATTATGTTTGCTAACCTTTTGCCATTTCACATTTGAAGTCTACTTTTGGTGCTGAGCCATCAAACAACCCAAGGTCAACCTAACATAAATCCCCTACGTTCCAGGACGGAAGCCTGGAGTAAGCCTATATTTCAGGGCCTTCAGATGTGCAACAAAACTTGAGAGGTACGGCGATTCACTTGTATGAGTATGGGATGACAATGGAGAAGGATGATAGCATCAGAGAAGGATTCGCGACTTTGATGCCGAAGGTAGAATTTAGTTGTTAATCAACTTAAGCATTACAAAAATGATGATATTGAGTACAGGCATAGTAATAAAATGTGAGAATCGAACTGACGCAAAAGACCACAATTACCTCCCGTTCCCGTTGCTAATATAAATCTCATGCCTTTTTCTGCCGTCTGCGCCGCTCCGAAATAACCAGCCGCCCGTTAAGTAAAAATACAAGTATAATATCCAAGCTTTTCAACAAGCACCTGACTTGGTCACGGCCGTTCCATGTGCCCCGCAAGCATCCATCGTGTCAAATAAAGGCTGGCGAGAAATCAATCCTCCTACCATCATCATCCTCCTGCCTCTCCGTCTTCACTCCCTCCCCATGGCCATGAACCTCCATTCTTTCCTGTCCACCTTTGTACTGGCTATGCATTGGTAAATTACTTTCATATCTTTCTCTCATTCTATACGTCCCGCTAATTTCGGGTCGCTGCTGTAGAACAGGTAAACTTATTGGCCTCTCCTGGCGAGAAAAGACTGCAGAGAAAGATGATGGTGTTTCTGAGCGAGAAATAGGATGTGAGATACCGAGAGAATGACTCGACTGAGAGGTCCTGTAGTGATGAGAGAGACGAGTATCGTGGATTTGTCGAGCTTGAGCGGATGCGCTGATTAAAGCGGCGCGGTAGTTGTAGAGGGCATAGGCTTCAAAGGGTCATTAAGTGATACATCAAAATTTAAATGGGATGGAGAATATACCCAGAAAGCCCACCGAGCCTACCAGTGTCAAGAATTGGATGATTGAAAGTGCGAGGGCAGCCTTTGATACGCGAGCCGCCGATACTAACGTTTGATCAGGATTCTCCGTCCAGAATTTGTTGTCAAAAGCATCCCACAAAGGGATCTCAGATGCTAGAAGCGCGCAAGTGGTGAGGTAGAAAATGACAATTGTTGTTTCTAGAGCTCTAGAGTGTCAGGGTGATCAGCCGATGTGGAACAATCTGGGAAACTTAGAGCTGGAGACAAACAGATGAACCCAATAGTTGTAAAGTTTAGAGAGCGCACGAGGCGAGATGATTGCCTGGATGTGATGTGAGTTGCCGCTCCTTATTTGATATACGATTATGGATTACGTACGTAAACTGAACAGACCACCGTCCATATGAATGAAAACCAGCTCATCCCTGACGATGTTAGATTGTGTCATTAAACTTTTGTCATTTATCTCACCATAACCCGGAAACTAGTTAGGATGTATTGTCAGTATTATGAGTAGCGTTGTCGATGAAATTAAACTTACGAAGACTGATGGAAATTGAGTCGACGCGAAAGCCGTCAAAATGAGAATTATGAGAGCCAAAAGCTAGTCAATGTCAACGTCTCAGTATCGAGAGAATGCGATGGATTTTGATCAACGTACAAGCTGGAAGCACCGAAGAATAGTAAACCAAAATGGTAGTTTGGGGATATGCAGCATTCCTCTCCCATAGATGTTAGTAGGGTCATCTCGTACAAAATCTCCCATATTGAATTGTTGATGTTCCGGAAGTTTCCTTCGATGTCTCTTGAGGTTTATAGTCCGAGATCAAATTAAGAGGCCATATGATGTATTATGAATATATTCGAGTTCACCAGCAAGGAGAACACGGCGAGGCCCTCTGCATGTATAAACCATCAAAGGATTCAATCTGCGTCGATTTTGCGACGAATATGCAACAACTTTAATGGTATATGTTGTACCGAAAGTCCATTGGTAAGGACTTCCTTGCACGGCATAATCTCGAAGCAAGATTGACAGCCAGCTCTCCTTTAGATTGCATGCATTTACAAACCATCATCCAATCGAAGATTGGATATTCCATGGAAATGTCACCAAGACAAATTAAACCAAGGCTGTGGAGTAGTAATATGTGCAACATCATTCTGGATATTTGAATGCTAGAATATGTAGCGAGCAAAAACGACAAACGTTGAAATTTGAAAAGGCTTGATGTTGCGTTCAGGTGAGGTATTGAAGCCTAAGAACCCCATGAAACTCTCCGTGAGATTTTGACTGGCTTCCCACTGTATATTGATATAGAACCAATAGAAAACTAGTATTCGTGCCGAGGAATGACATGCATATATCGGAGGAATTAGATGGCTGCCTTAATTCCCAAAGTAAGAAGCTGACTTCGGAGGAATCTGGGGAACCTGATAAATGAACCAATTTTAGAAGTAGACTACTACCTAATATGCTTCCATATCAGCCGAGTAGACAGATACCCACTACGACATGAAAAAAATTCATGCCAATGTAGTACACACGGAACGGCCTGTCCTTGGCAGGCATGGAACTCTTCATATCTGGGGGTGGAGATACTAAGTATTCTCAACCTTCATGATCCCAAGCTAATTCGCCAGAAACACTTTTCTAATGAAAGAAATGTAGGGCTGGGAACATTATCATCGATTGATACAACCATAATACACTCGGGGGGTACAAGTCTGAAATGCTTCTGCTTCCTGTGAGACACTTTCAGCTCCATCTTGGCAAGCCCCCGCGCCGCCCCCTTTTCTCCCCCACGTACAGGATTAAGGGGGTTCTTGGAGATGGGGGTTTGGACTCTTGTCGTGTCCAGAAATTCGATTGAATTCTCTGAGTTCTTTGGGGCCCACATGGTTATTCTTGAACGAGCTCCAAAGTTTTGGTGTGAGGTAGGTGAAGGTTAAACAAGCGGGCCACGTGGTCCTCAATTCATGTGGCAGGAATGGACCGGTACTCCGCATAGCCTACGGATAAATCCCATCCCATCTAAAGTAATATATGTCCCATTGGTCCGAGATATTTTCTACCTTTCCTGCAACAACCCAAGATTCATCCTTGTCTGATGAACGTCACCGGCGCGGGTGGCTTACAGGTGGCTTACAGATCTCTTGACGCCCCGAAAACTGCCTTAAGTGCCATGGTTCAACCTTTCCTGTTACAGTGTTATATCGGTATCTTGGAACAAACGATTGGAAGACATCTAATCCTCACCAGGAAATTCAAGAGTTACCAGTGATCACATCATCCAATGCCCGGACTAGCGGACCCTCTCATTGCTGCCAAGGAGGGCACGATTCTCAAGAACAAACTTCAGCAAAGTCGTTGTCCGAAATCTCACCCGTACCTCCTCATCGCTACATGTACCATATCATCGGAACGCCAAGGTGTAACGCGGTATCAAATGGGAGCAACACGATCCTTATCTATGGATATTGAAACGCATCTCAATGTCTCTGGACGAATAAGACCAATTGTCTCTAAACGGACCTGATTATCGCGACTTGGCACCTTGGGGTCCTTTCAATCTTGCGGCGTTAGTAGACCAAGAATACAAACCCACATTGGGCATCGCCGAAGAAAGTAAGATGAATTGAAGTACCTTTAATGTCTGCTTTATAAAAAATTTATTGATGACACACAGTCATGTCGCTATGCGTGCGGCAGGAAAGCATCCAGGCCAACAGTTGGGCTTGTGAGCAAGATAATGTTGTGGTACCTGCAATATCATACCGTCTTACTTTACATTGCAGGCTTGCAGCAAGCAAAGTGACACTTCATTGCTGTAAGATTCCGAGTGGATGACGCGTAAGGAACATTGACTCCCAAGTGTTCAAAACTCCGTTTTGATACTCTCCCTCCTGGATAAAGGTTAAATTTTTAGGCGTACTCCAAGAAGTCCAAGCACATGATTTAACCTTTCTTCACGGGGGAAGGGAGAGTAGTTTGCAATCAATCGCGCTCTCAGATTGGACTCCGGTCCTTCATCCACGACGATCAATACCAAAAGGACTTTACCAAAACCGCCGGATATCAAACGTTCCAGAGTTAAGGTCTCAAAATATGACGCTTGGAACAGGAATGCCACGACGGCAATTAGAAGAAACAAACTAAGTTTTTCCGGCCGAAGTCTATTTTCACTTGGCATGCGACTTCGCCTCTCTTGGCCAGTCGGCCCAGTCAAAAGCATCACCAAATACACGTGCAACCAGCAACCAACGGTGTAAAACCTCGCAAATAAACATACATCATCTACTCAGATCTCCCGCCAAGATCCCACATCTGCGGCTCTCCAGATGATGATTTCCCCGACCGACACATCACCTCCAACCTTGATAACCAAAGCCAAGGCCTGGAAACCCAATCACTGCCCCCTTTTAGGAACATCTTCTCTTCATTCTTGTTGCTTCATCTCAAAGCATACGGGTGCATCTTAAAGCATACGGGTGCATCTTAAAGCATACGGGTGAAGATATTTGAGTACTCAAAGTAATACGCATTCTTATCCACATGTAAGTCTGGGCGAAAAGATAAAACATTTTGTATCACTACTGCATTCAGCTTGATGCCTTAATTGTCCCTCCAGATAAGTTGAGGCGTCCCTCCAAGTTGGCGGAGGCGTCTCGTTTCATTCACGTAAATATACTTCTCCTTTTCCCCAAAGAGAGGCCAACAAGTGACCCGTTCTTTTGGACCTCCCCCATTGTTATTATAACTACCTTCGAGACCTGTCTCCGTCTTTGAAACTTGTGCATCAAACATCCATCATTGCTGGGCCAAGACGAAGTAGTATCCTTCTACATTTGCTTCTTTCCGTATATCTTTGAAGCCACGATGACGGGCAAATTTACTCCCTATGATGAAGTTCGCTGTTCTCACTATGCTCGCTTCTTCAAACATATCACATTGGCCGAGGCGAACATCATATACTGGTCCTTGTTTGTCTTTGTTCTCGTCTTGATGTGCATATCATCTATGCAACATCACAAGTGAGTACCCGAGACACAATTCCACATACCCACATCCCTCTCATCCATTCCCACTCCCACTTCTCCTCAACCCCAGCCCCAAACTCCGACCCCTAACACGCCCCAGATCCAACACCCTCAGCGACATCCTCAAAGCCAACCCCAGCCCCCGGCAAACCCGGCGCATCCGCCGCCGCCGCATCCACTACCTCTCCATCGTATCGCTCTGTTTCATCCTCGCCCTCTTCAGCGTCATGCTCCAAGCCTTCGCCCTCTTCAACATCGAATACTGCGACGGCGAAGATCTCATCAAACTCTACTGGAGCTTCTGGTCCATCCTGCAAGTGGGGAGTTTGATTGCGATTCTCGGGGTGATGCTGCAATTCTGGATCGTGCTGGGGAATGTCCAGACGCCGAGCTGGGCGGTGGCGCTGGGCACGCCGGTGTTGGTGTTTGCAGCCTTGTGGTATATGTTTAGGCATGTGGGGAAGAGTTGGAGGGGG